>CM065385.1:32047500-32100000 GCA_033060915.1 Euryodendron excelsum | reverse complement strand
AATAAAAACAACCATTCGACAGTTGTCTACTCCCTTGAAATCAACAAGTCTGCTCGATTCACGTGACCAAGCAAAACCAGATGGCTTTAATTGGCAATGGCATAGAATCTGCTCGATTCACGTGACCGAGCAAAGCCAGAGGGCCTTAAGTGGCAATGACATAGAATCTGCTCAATTCACGTGACCGAGCAGAGCCATATGGCCTTAATTGGCAATGGCATAGAATCTGATCGGTTCAAGTGACCGAGCAGAGCCAGATAGCCTAATTGGCAATGGCATAGAATCTGATCGGTTCAAGTGACCGAGCAGAGCCAGATAGCCTAATTGGCAATGGCATAGAATCTGCTCGATTCAGTGACCGAGCAAAGTCAGATGGCTTGAATGGCAATAACATGGAATTCTGCTCGGTTACGTGACCGAGTAAAGCCAAATGGCTAAGAAGTCTGCTCGGTACACATGAACCGAGCGGAGCCAGACGTATTTAACACCATCATCAAACTTGGGCATTCAACCATACAAAAATGGCAAAAATTCTATAATTATTCTACAAGTTATCAAAACTATTCAATAAACACTGGGCTGAAAAAGAAATTTCTATTAATGTTGAAGTGAATACAAAGGCGAACACCCCTTTTCAAAAAGGAAAAAAGACGAACAACGAAATACACCAAGTGCCTCAAGCCTTAGGTTCAGCCTCAACTGCCTTCTTTCCAGCAGACTTCTCAACCGCAGTAGCTTCGAGGGCAGACTTCTTAGCCCCATTTGTACCCTCAGCTCTGACAGCCTTCTTAGCTTCGCGGGCAGACTTCTTGAGCACCTCCTCCAAACGCTGGGGGACTCCCTTCTCCACAGGATCAAGCCCAACAAAGTCCAACTCCGAGAAGGTCTCGGACGCTCTCTACCTGGTGAGCTCGAAGCCTTGGATAAAGGTGGGCTTCAGCAAGGCCTGGAAGTCATCCCCATCATGGAATTCCTTAACTACCTCTGTTTGGGCCTGGAGTAACTTCTCTGAGAAGGCGACAGACTCCCTCTCGAGCTCCTTCCTCTGAGTCTGCTCGGCAGTGAAGTCCAACAGCAACTTGTTGGCTTGTCTACTCAGCCTCTCATTCTCCTTACTAACCGACTTGAGTTTGACAACTGCCAAATCCCGCTCAGCCTGAGTAGTAGCGACCTCCTCTTTTAAGGAACAGACCTCTCCATCGAGAGCACTGCTGGCCTGCTTCTCATCATGCAGGTCATTCTTTGATACGCCCAGGCAATGGCCCAGCGTCATGATCCTGGTCAGATACTGAAGTTTGAATGGAATCAGAAAGAGGAGAACAGAACCAAAAGGGAGGCAGAGTAGAGTAAGGTTAACTATAAAAGAGAAGCTCACCTTGAAAAGTTCATGATTTGCGTCTCTGACCAAACGAGAATTCAGGTGCTTGCTCAGCCTCTACACGTCCGTGGGTTTGATGGCGTCACCCGATCTCTCCCAAGCCACGTCTGCGTTGTTGACCACAGTACTAGAAACAGAGGCAGCTGAACCTGCGTAAGGCTGGGGGTTTGTGGAAACAACCATGCTTCGCCTCGGCTCAGTCGGTGGTGGGGGATTTGCGACGGCAAGCAGAGCCATGCCCTTCCCCTTTGGTAGGGATGCCTTCTTGGGAGAAGCAACTTCCTTCGCTAGGTTCGTGGTTTCTGCAGCCTTTTGGGATTTCGCCTTGGGGTAGCTGACCAAGCTCCCCTCTTCTTTGCGAAGAAGCTGATGTTAAAGCTCATTGGGTTGAACCTGTGAGGTGGTTGAGTCACCGCAGGAGATGGCTAAGTGGTCGCAGAGGAGGGACGATCTGCAAGAAAGGCCAAGCATCAGACAAAGACCAGGCTACAAAAAGAACAAATCTACTCACTCCTCTCACGTTCAGTAGCCAATGCCTCCCTGGTTAGCTCGGGCCTTAAGAGGTATTAGGTAAACGCCTCGACTGTCAGTAGGTCCTTAGCAGTACGAAACTCGTACTCCTTGACCTTCTCTATGTCCTTCTTCTACTCTTTGGACAGAAAGGGTTTAAGCCGACTTGACACTCGCAAAACACCTAAGTCAGAACGGCCTACACTTCGCAAATAAGCAAGAACGGGAAAGTTTGGTAAAGAGCATACCCTTCTTACTCAGGTAGCCCCATTACCTGGGGACCCGAGCAAAGAAGTCAGTCTCCCAGGGGCAGAACTCCCAGCCTTCTCCGCTTATGAAGAAGAACCGATCCTTGTAGTTTTTGTGCGACAACAGAATCTCGCCGATCAGATCAAACCCTAGCGACCTGCCCGAGAGGTACCAATAGCCCTTTCCCCTTTGTCGCGCCCCGGTTTTTGGGTGTCCAAGGTCCTTTCGACTCGGAGACCCTAAAGCACGGAACTCTGTCACTAGAACTCGTCCTTTTTGAAGGACAAGTGCGACTAGGTTTGAAAATTGGTTTGACTAAGGGCTATTTAGAAAAATAGGAGTCGTCACCTAACTTGATTAAGGTGAGTTAGGGCACCTAAAACTAAGTGCTAATCCGAAGATTAAACTTAGGGTTTTTTGTAAAAGGGTTTTAAAAACTCCCTCAATAGAGGGTTTTTGAGGAAATAGGTCGTTTGGCAACCTTTGGAAAAATTTAAGCCCTTTTGGAAAATAACTCCATTTTGGTCATTTAAAAACAGAAATCTATGGTTCGGGGGTTGGTTATATGTAGGGAAGATATCCTAAGATCATCACCCTACCCCGACCTTTCGATACCTATGTGTGTAATCACTCTTTGTTCACTCGTTAGAATAACCGGTTATCATTGTCCACTTAATATCCACTTCAGAATTTTGAAAACGGGGTTTAGTCATCACTTTTTGGATGGATGGTGCATGATGCAAATTTTTGGAAGAAGTTTGGAATAGAAACTTTGAATTGATTGGAATTTTTGAAAAAAGGAATTGAAGTTGAAATAAAAGTTATGACTACACCATTTGAGGTTGCCTACGTATCTCATTTGGCGAGAATCAGGTCAATCGTAGTTCGGGCAAGAGCCCGATGGAAAATAGGCGCATTAGGGCCTTTAGAAAGTTTGAAGACATTTTGGGGTCTCTGGAGAAGTTTATGACACTTTGAGGTCTTTAAAAAAGTTTAAGACACTTTGAGGTCTTGGAAGTCTTGACTTGAAATTGAATAGTGGAGTGTCTTGAAAGTGATTTTGGATCGTCTTAAGGGAGTTTTGGAAAAAGGCTTTGCCATGACTCAAGAGAACTTAAGAGTGTTTTTAAAGTCTTGTTTTGAAAACTTTGGAGGAATGTTTTGATGAATTAGTTTTGGAAAGTGGCTTTTGAAAATGGTTAAGGGTTTGAAATCCTAGTATAGACAACCTTAGGGGTTGTTCTTGATGTATCACTTTCCCTTGGAATCTCTTACCATGAGGGGGCTAGGGACACCCTAGGTTTGTGACCTTTTGAAAGCATTTTTGGAAGTATCTTGAAGATGGAGTGCAAGAACATTTGAAGAGGTTATGGAGTTGGTTTTTTGAAATCATGAGAGTAGGGGGTTTTAGAAAAATAAGTTATGAGAATAGTTTAAAAATTGAATGACCATTTGGAAGACGGTTCAAGAATTGGAACCTTGAAGTGTATTAACCTAAATAGGGTTGGCCTAGGGTTAGGGGTAACCTGAGGTCAACTAACTTGGGTTAGGTTAACCTAAGGGTTAAGATGACCTATGGTTAACTAACTAAGGTTGGGTAACTAGGGTCAAGTTAACCTAGGGTTGGTCAACTAGGGTCAAGTTAACCTAGGGTTAGACAACTAGGGTCAAGTTAACCTAGGGTTAGATTGGAGAATGGTTTTGAAAGTTGTTTTAATGTACTTTTGGAAAGAGTTTTGAAAAACAGAACATGTTACGCTATGGACCTTGGTTGACAATCTTTTTGAAGATCATTTTCATAAAAAATTTGACTCTAGCCATGAGCATGGTTTGTATGGTTGGTGTTTGGAAACCATTTCAAGGAAGGTTTCCTCGATGGCTATCATAACCTTTATCTTGACAAGAGTAGAGGTTTCAAAAATCAACATAATGATGGCAATTTTTGAAAAATCATTTTTGATGCAAAGATGGAGAGAATACATTTTTTAAAATCATCTTTTGAGAAAGATTTTGAAAACCACTTTTTAAGGGAACCATTCCATCAAGAGAGGGTTCATATGGCCAAACAAAAGGGAGACCACTCAAGAGAGGGTTCTATGGGGCCATTCCAACCACTACACTTAAAAGAATGGAAATCTTGAAAATTAGAGAATTAGAAAGCAACCCTTATGCAAATTAAAATGCAATGATGCCAAAATGAGGGTTAGGGCGTTAGTAGGGGCTCTTCTAAGACAGAATTCTAAAATCTCATCCTAAACTTCAAGGGACTAACTCTTGGGACAATTTTTGAGGGAAATGTAGAACTTGAAAATGGCATAAAATTAAGAGCAATGTAAGCATTGTGGAATATGACAATAAACATAAAATGAAGCCAAGCACACAAGATATGATCAAAATAGTAATATGCAAGGGGTCATGATTCACATATAAGGCTTTTAGGCTATACCACATAAACAAGGGGCTCCTAGGCCATACCATCTTAAAGTAAGCTAGTGAGAGGTCTCCCTACATGGTAGCTCTCACTTGTTTTCCTCTAGGCATGATCTAAGAGCCCTCTTGGCTCAAGCATGCAAGAAAGGGCGGTTGAAGATGGGGATTAAAATAGAGAATAGCTTAAGTAGGTTAGGAGGGAGAAGAGAAAAGTGAGGGAGAGCACAAATGTAAAAGGGATGCCACCTTTTGCCTTCAACACACTTGTAGTCTTCAATGAATGTCTTGATTGGAGTTTGAGTGACTTCAAGAGGGCTTGAGAGGCTGGAGTGGAGTGTGTAAGTGTGTATGAGGCCTTGTATATAGAGTGTATAGGCTTGAGAGGGGTAGAATCTAGCCTAAGTGTTGGAGGGGTGGAATATATGTAAGGATTCGAGATTCTAGAGCAGTTTAGCAGAGCTTCGCATCAATTTTTGGAGATGGAATATGCAAAGGGGTGGTCTAGTATTTATAGGCAATCTGGAACAAGCCTAGCGCTTGTGTTACATGCACCTGGCCAAAAGTTGGCCGTGCGCATGTAGGACATGTGTAGGTACTGTTTTATTGCTAGAATGACACATGGCACCCCATATACTGGATAAATCTCGACTGTTAATTGAAAGTTGGTCGCTCTGATCAAAATTTGAGCGCATGTAGCATACGCTCCATCACTGGGAAGGTTCATCCAAACTTTGCCTCGATAATTGAGTCAATCGAGAAGGTTTCCGGGGAATCAGTTGCACCCGGGATGTTCTCCCAAGGCTTCTGGTGAACTTTCATATTTTTGAAGAGTCCGAATGGTGTTTGGAAGTGTGAGATATCGTCTTGGAAAGTGTGCTAAAAAGGTCACTTTTGCAGAGCATCTGTGATACGCTCTGGGGGTGTTTGAAAGTGGTTGTTTTTGATTCGTGTGATCGAGGCCTTCGAGAAGCGATCCATTCGATCAGACCGTACAGATGGAAAGTACTCTGGAACTACTTTCAAGAATTCCCAGATTTACGCGTTTCTCAAGTCATTTGATGGTGCGTTTTGATTAGGGAACCGGAGAAAAAGTCAACCTTGGCGGAGCGTCTACGAGACGCTCCAAAGGTTGCTGAAAGTTACAGTTTTCGCACCATACGATGGAGGGCTTCAGGAAGTGATCTACTCGATCGAGCTGTATCGATGGAAACATCTATAAATGAGCTTTCGAGAATTTCTTGATTTACGCATTTCTCAAATCAGTTGACAGTGCATCATAACCAGGGAATCAGGAGAAAAGACAATTTGAGTGGAGCGTCTGCGAGACGCTCCAGGAAATTTTTATCGAGTCGTGTGAGTTTAGTGTCATAGGGTCTTCCTCGGGTTAAAGAAGGGCGTGTGGTGAAGCCCTCTGCTCAAAATCCCAAGGCCGGTGCTATTTCGATGTATATTTGGGCTTCTAGGGGCAAAATGATCATTTTGACCAGGGTTGATTGGAAATGGTTAAGAATGTTCCGGTGTGTTATGTTAAGTGTGTAAGGTTGTTCAGGGATGGTTTTGGGAGAGTCTTTTACCGTTCGGCGAGGTTTGCGCAGTGTTGAGGTGTTCAGGGGTAAAATGGTTATTTTAGTTGGAGTGGGCCAGAATAGGACCGGGTTCGGACCAAATGGCGTGCGGGGGACGCCTAATGGTTTAACAACATTTTGGAAGGATGGACTTATCGTTTTGAGGGATTTTGAACTTTCCCAAAACGTGCCTAGAGGCCCAAAGGGCAGGTTTGGTTCTTTTTCACCGAGTCGGGCTAGCAGGCGCTGGTGTTGACCTAGGTGTTGGTTCTCGAGACCGCCCGGTTTCGAAAAACTACCTGTGCGGTGTTAGTCTCCAAGAACGCCCGTTCTTAAAGAACTACCTGTACGGGCGGTGTTGGTTTCTGAGAACGCCTGGTCCTAGAAAGTTACCTGGAAGGGTGGTGTTGGTCTCTGAGAACACCTGATCTCGGAAAGCTACCAAATGACGGACATTCTACGTTGGCGGGCTAGCAGGCGCCAGAAGTGAACCGTCTAAAATTTGATGAGGTGTTGGTCCCTGAGATCGCCCAATCCTGAGGAGCTACCTGGATAGCGTTGGTTTCCAAGACCGCCCGGTCAGAAAAGCTGCTTGGAATAATGGTGCTTAGGGCTCTAGCAGGTCTTTGTGGACCCGAAAAGCAACTAGTTGGTTGGATTGGAGATTGTAAGACTCGTCTTGAACCTGCGGGTGTTGCGATGTTGGAAACCGAACCCGGTCGGGTCCAAGATTGCCGAGCGGGCAAAAATGGGGTGCTTACACCCTTTCGGCCAGCCTATAGCAATATAAGAACTCCTCAGGCGTCAAGTCCCTCCCGTGGACGATCTGCTAGAGGATCGCGCAGCCCACCATGATCCTCCAAGTGTTTGGCTAAAGTTGCTCTAGAGAGAAGCGCAGCCTCTACAAAATCTCTCTGATGGGCCAAGGAAACGGCACGCGGAGACCGCCGGCAAGTGCACCTTCAAACACGGTGATCTCACCCTCCCTGGCCGAGCATGCCCAGTTCCTAGGGTTGGGGACCCTACACTTAACCCCTCTCAGGATCTAGTATGCCTGTTGAAGGGCAACGACCTTCTCCCTATCCAGAACGGAGGCGATCCCCACAGCTTTGTACTCAGGATCCTCCCCCTCCTCCTCTTCTTGCTCAGCCTCCCCAGGTCGAGCAGCCGCCTCAACGGGCTGATCCCTTTCTCCCCCAGTACCAGAGTGAATGACCCTAGCCTCCTCTGGCTCTAAAACTTCTAGAGACGGCCCAGAGTTCCCAACAAAGGCCTCCTCCTGGGTCTCACGTCTCATGACCCTAAACTCATTAGAATCTGTCTCCTCGGAGTCTGAAATAACACGCTCCAAGTTCGACATTCTACCCGAAGGCCTGTCGTCCTTAATCCTATCAAACATTGGTTTGAACAACTCATACAAGCCCCCGAGGATGGATTCTAAGAACTCCAACCTATCAACGAACCACGAAAGGTTAGGAATTTGGCCCCTTCCTTCGAATACCGAAACGCAATGCGTAATCAACCAGTACATACAGCGAAGAAGTAGACCTTACCATGACACGAGATGCCGGCGGTGAGCTCGGAAGACAACTGGTGGCGCGCCGTAGAGACTGGTATCCTGTCAAACGGCTGGAGACAAAGAAGATGGAGGATGGAGATGGCAAAGCCCCGTTTCTCTCTCTATGTTGTGCAAAAATTTCGACTAAGGTAAGTGAGGGAGCAAAAAGGGCAACCGCCTTACAAAACTCCCCTAAGTCTTTTAAATCAACGGCCCAGATGGCCTACGATGATAGAACGTCAATGGTTGGGATTCGACGCGTCTTTTCGACTCCCAACCACCAACCCCCGGTTGCGGCGTGGCAGTACGAGAAACAACGCGACAGCCTTAGCCATCATTGCGTCGACCTTACCATAAATGCGCTTCGGATTTCACGGGTGGGCTAACCCGTGGAATTCTCCTAGCCTCGAGCAAATGGCCAGATGACTTGGGGACATCTGATGATGATGTTTTCCCGAATAGACCAGAGACCCTATGAACGCCTGATCGGTCCCCGACCAGATCACACCATCCCGTGTGGTCTGGCCGGTCCTTAACTAGACCCTTGATGTGGCTCCCGACTGGTCTCGAACAGACCAACCACTCGGGAGGACCTCCCACTTTGTTCAATCTCCCGATCGTATTTGTGGGGTCCACGTCTGACACCGAACACTATGGCACGCACTCGAGGCATGGGCGTGGAGTGTACGAGGAGCAACCATCCTACCCCTGACGCAGTTCTAACACGCCATCGTGGAGTGTAAAAAAAGCCCTCTCAAGTGCCCTGTCACAGTTCTGACCCTTCAATGAATAACCGTCATATGAAAAGATCGCCAACCACTCACATGCATATATACAAAGGAAAACCACAACCCTCTTCTCTAGGTACCCAATAAAGGAAACCCTAGCAAACTATACACACCGAAATAACATCTCTTATTCTCCTAAATCTAACTTGAATATCAGAGGACCTTTGGCAGACACCACATCGGTGTGCTTAGGACAGGAAATCATCGACCACCGGGAGAGAGCTCATCGAAGGCCTGAGGGCAAGACGTCACGAGATTGTTGCATCATATATATATATAACATACAATGAATCCTATTTTAAAATGGAGAATTAGTGTAGAAATATGCAGTACTAGGGCATTAGGATTATGATTTTTAATTTTTCTTGAACCAATTCAAAGAGTGTGCTTTAAGGTTTTGTAATTTAATTTTATCTTTTTTTTTGTTCACTCACTATGAGTCATTAGAACTTCCAGTTGTATTTGAATGATGAAAATGTGCACTTCGCATGGGTGAAATACAGTAGTGTGAAACAATTGTTATTTTCATATCCTCATCCACTGTACGAGGGAGTGAATGTCGTTGATCTTATTAAGCAATTCATATTTATCAAAAAGAATACTAAGCTTTTCAACATGGCATATTTTGTAAAAAAAAAAAAAAAAATTAATTAAGTTCAAGAGCTTCATCAACTAAAGATTAATGTGATATGCAGATATACGATGTTTGATACTTTGATGTTTTAAATCATTGTTATGACTTCTTTTTTCATTTATGATTTGCATTCTTCAATAATTTAACGCTCGGGATGCATAACTTTCATGAAGTATATAATGGTGGTGTCATGGCAGGGTAGCCTGTGAACGCACCGCCAGGAGTGCTGTTGGTGACCCACTCATGTAGGGCCAAATTAAACCCAATCAAGAGTAAGCTCTTAATATCTGCAACAACCCACAATTCACATATCAGTTAAGTCTAGAGTCCTAAACTATTCATATTTACGGTTCATCCCATGGTCCGTTTTGGCGGTTTACTTGTCCCATTTTTCTTTCTTCTTTTCTTAAATTTCCATCTAGTCGGCTACGATTCCAGTGCCATTATTGGAGAAAATTGCAGAATAAAGACAAATGCATGAAGATAGAACTGCGGATGATATTTTCCTTTTCCAATGGTGGGGTGTTTGGGCTGGGAATTATATGATATGAAAGAGGCCAGGGGTTGATGGGTCAAACGTGGTTAGGTGAACATGAGATCACCATGGACTATAAGGTCAATGCCTGTTGCAAGTGCACCGAAGTATCTTCCACCAAACCACTGCCCTCTCGTTACAAATCTATCTACAACTATACCATTATAATTAATAAAACTTCATTTAGAAAGAAAAAAATTAGGTTTCTTTTTTTCTATAGCCAAGCATACAGTTGTTTTAGTTAATTAAGTGGGTGTACTTCTCATATTGATTAGTTCAGGTCTAATTTTTAGAGCCAACTTACGACGAATTTATCTCTAGTAAATACTTTAATCTCAATATAAATGATTTATCTTTGATCAAATTAAAAAAAAATTAATTATAATGCACATAAATCCATCCAAACAACCTAACCGAATGCAAATAAAAAAAAAAAAAAAAAAAAATGCCTAGCATACATAGACCGGAAGTGATTTAAAAATGCTGGGTATAACAGTGGATGCCGGATGGACATGGGAGATGGGTTATCTGATGAATTGTACATAAAGATTATTTTAAATAAGAGGTATCTTCTTCAGTATGGAAAGTGGGTTTGGTTGAACATAAATTATTATATATTGTTATCCATCACCCAACAATTCTCCAATTTCCACTTACGAACGGTTCCGGATATTGGGTATAGGTCTGCCAGCCGCCCCTCCTAGCCACTCTCCACTCTTGAATTGGGGTTCTGGTTACTCTTTGCGGTTAGATTGGTCTTCAAAATACCTTTTTCTGGTTTAATTTGTGGTAATTAGGAGTCACAGTTTTAGTTTATTTTTTTATAAGAAAAATGGTATTTTTTTTAAAAATGTGTACAGGAAATTTTACCAAAATAATATGTTAGTGTCATTTTTTGTAATTAAGAGCCTAAGTGTTTTGTTTTTAAGTAAATAATTGTCATTAACCCACATCATTTTTTGATAAATTTTGCATAAATTTTCAGTTTGTAGCATTATTTTTTTTGTTATTAGGGATTAGCTTTTTTTGTAACTATTTTTTTTTATTTTATTACCAAAACCACCTTGAAATCTTGAATGCAATGCCTGCTTTGTAAAGAATCTCATCCAATAGTCAAAATTTTTGGAGGTAATTACACTTTTATCTCCTTGTGGTTTAAGCCAAAATTATATAACATTTTTATGATTTAAATTTATTTACAAAATACATGAAAACTATTAGGTTTAACTAAAATTTTGTTATAGGAATATTTTTGTTATTTTATCTCTTCAAATTAAAATATTAAAAAGATAATTTGGCCTTTTTATGCCAAAATAAAATGTTATTTTTTGATTTTTTTTGTTATTTTACCAAATTGTCTTTTTAATGTTCTAATTTGGAGAAATAAAATAATGAAAATATCTATATGACAGAATTTTCATTAAATTTAACGATTTTTATGCATTTTATAGATAAGTCTAAACAACATAAGATCATGTGTTTACTTTTATACTACATAAGGATCATTTAATTTTAGCTCAAATCATAAGGGAATAAACTATAATTACTTTAATTTTTTTCCTCTTTTTTTAATATAAGGAACAAAGAAAAAAATTAATAATTACTGATTAGGTAATATAAGTTTTTCAATAGATATTTTTATTAGATCATAACATGTGATACTTGTTTTTTAAAAGTCCACATTTTACTATCTAAGTTTATATTGCTAATATAGTAAAACACATGCCACAATTTAATGGACACAAATTTTACAAGATATTGGTACCCAAAATCACCGGTTGGTATCCACCGAGTTACATACTAGCCCCACTCTCTTGTAGGCTTGTTCTTCATATTTTTGTATGTAATATATTGCGTGGGGAGTATCTAATACATGTGTTCTTGCAAAAAGAATATTTAGTGCTCATACAACATTACTTAAACATTACGTGTTTTTGCTCGTTCTCAGATATAGATAGGTTTATTGAGCTCAACCTAACAAAACAAAGAGGTTTACCATTTTGTGAAAGATAAAATTATTAGAAATTTATACTAAAAGATATATTTTGTGTAATAATTTTAATATTTATTAATAAATTAATTATTTTATTTTAATGAGATTTTTTATATGAGTAATATTTACATTACATTATTTATTTAATGATTATGCATGTGTGTCTCTTATTCTATACAGTAAATAATTTGGTGTGTAGAGTACGGTTTACACACTGAAGATCAGATTATTAGTTCTTATAAAATATAAACTTATCGTTCATAGTCTTAGATGAAACTGAACACACCGTCAGTAGGACTGTAGCACAAGATTTTAATAAGTCTGTCTTGACTAAGAGAAACGATATAGTTCTAACTCCTTACACTAGTACACTTTGTGTGTATTGAACATGACTATTTTGAGATAATTGTTTTTATATTGACTATATAAAATAATTAATACCTCATGATTATTATAAGTGCTTATACTCTTAATCCTAATATAATAAATAAACATTTGTATGTAGTGTTTATTATTTAGAGTAATTATACTTTATCTCTTGTGGTTTGACCTAAAATTAGATGACTCCTTAAACTTTAAAAGTGAACAGATAACTCCCTGTGGTTTTAGACTAAAGTGTAAATAGATGAAAACTGTTAGATTTAATTAAAATACTATTATAGGGGTATTTTTGTCATCTTATCTTTAACTTAGAATATTAAAAAAATAATTTGATCATTTTATGCCAAAATAAAGTATTGTCTATCGAATTTTTTTTTTTTACCAAGTCATCTTTTTAATATTTATAGAATTTTTTTTTTTTTTTGGTTATTTCACCGAGTCGTCTTTTGGATGTTTTAATTTGAAAATATAAAATGATTAAAATATCTCTAGATAGAATTTTGATTAAATCTAATGATTTTTATTATTTTTTTGACATAAAAAGAGTTTAAATCATCTTTTTAATATTCTCATATCATGGAGGTTATATATTCACTTTTAAACAATAGAAGAGTCATATGATTTTGACTCAAATCATGAAGAGACAAAATATAATTACTCATAATAATTTTTATTAAATCTAACTATTTCATTCATTTATACTTTAGTTCAAAATCACAAAAGAATTAAGAGAGTCATTTATTTACTTTTAAAATTAAAATTGGTCATATAATTTTGGGCCAAACAACATAAAATAAAGTATAATTATTCCTAAAATTAATTATCGCTCTCTCTTTTTCTTTGTTAACAATCCTTGTCAAGGATTCCTAAGTCATGACATCATTGTTGACATAATTGGCCGTGAGTTGGTAATGATTCATAAATCTGATAAGTAAAAAGATAATTCGAAAATTGAGAATTTTGTTTGTAATTATTAGATTACTTTTACAAAAGAAATTAAAAAACATAAGAACTAAACATGTGGCACTTCGGTAAATTTAACCTAACTAAAAGGTCAATATAATAGTGGGACCTGCATCTTTCAATGTTCATTTCTCTTTCATACATCTGCTCTCCCATAAAAGACTTGTCTTGTCTTTCCCACTCTGCTCGCCGGCCGTGGTATCCGCAAAACTCTCTCTCTCTCTCTCTCTCTCTCTCTCTCTCTCCCTGCCTCCCTCCCTCCCCATCCCTCTCTCTCTCCCTCCTTCTCCATATATTTCAGTTGCGTACATACTTATAGAGAGAGAGAGAAAATGGCGTTCGAGAAGATCAAGGTCGCCAACCCCATCGTTGAGATGGATGGTGAGATATCACATCCCTCTCTCTTTATGTGCGGGTGTACAATACCGTGTTTATTGGTTCCGATTGTCCGATCTCTGTATTTCTGATATTCAGATATAGATCTGATTCCTCTGTTACTCGTCTCTCTTAAGAACCTGATTATAGTTCACTGATTCGCATTCCATGGTATATTGGGAAGCAACTACATGAATCGCCGACTTTCTGTGTTAATAAAATTGGATTCTAATGGAATATATCTGATAACTATTAACTTTTAACATCCCCTTTCTTTTCAATCCCAAAAAAAGCTGCTGGGGTCCTCTCTGATTTGTGAGATATTCAATTGATAGAGACACTGATATATGTGTTCAGACGTTTGTATCTTTTGCATAGTCAAATGACTTGCTTGGATCTGTTTCTGTTGATACAGATTACCCATGTTTGTATGTTTATAGCGTTGTGATCTCTTTGTGCTTGGTTTACTGTATACTTCTGATTTTAGTATCAGTAGAAAGACGCTGAAGCACTAAAAGAATTTGTTTTAAGTTAGGAACTTGGGATCCAATCAGTGGATGGCTATTCTGTTTTCTTGCGCTAATTTGTATTGAGGTTTTAAGTTGGTTGTCGTCATCAGCATTATTGTAACCTGAAATTCTTCATTTGTTTTGTGCATTGCAAAATGCAAGGAATATGGGTGACAGTGTTATGTTTCATGTTGATGTGTGTAATATAAGCAAGTGTGTGCAGATAGCAATATCTACGGTTCTATTAGATGGCCCTGCTGATTGTTAATATACTGATGGGAAGCTTGTTTTTTTTCTAAGCTGTGGCGCGTGTTTGAAATACATGCTAAGCATTATGTACTTGCTAATCGTTAGTTATACATTTCATAAAGATTTTCAAAACCTGAAGCACTGGAGTGATCCAGTGGAGCGGAAGGGGCCTAGAAGTGCCTACTACTACACCACAATATTTTTGTGTAGCTATTATCAGTCATGTGCAGTAACATCATACATGCTAATCGTTAGCCTCTCTGGAAGTGTCCTAAATTTCATATTTTCATCATCTAGCGTTGTAGCGAGAAACAGTTAAGTTGCTACGTTATTAATCAGTAATAGGCCAGTTCAACTGCCAAGCCCAACCCATCTTCCGGGTGGGGGACTATAAGAGTGCATCACGTGTCATGCAGGTGTTCTGTACCTTTGTTTTTTAACTGTCTGTCATGGGCGATAATGGTACTATCTATTGTGGAAGTAAATGTGCATACTGAACATTGGTTTTGTTGTGAGGGGCTTGACTACAAAGTGTAGAGCTTTAATAACACTTGCGTTTGTTTCATAGCTTTTGCCAACAGCAGCAAATTTGTAGTCAATCTCTTTGGTTTCCGACACCACTTTTTTTTTTGGAACTTATATGGACAAAAATCAACATGCGTCATAGCAGAAGCTACGAGTCTATGACCATGAATTGCAATGTCCTTCATATCTTGGTTGATGCTGCATGGAGATTCTTGGGCTTTATGATGGAGACTGGCGATGCGAGTAAAGAATTTTAAAGGACTTATGTTTTCTGTTTTAAGAGAGAGAACTTCTGGAATTTGCCTGATTTGATTTTTCTCCTTCCTGAAATTGATTTTTTAAGAGTTAAAAAGAGTTTGACACGCTAAACAACTGAGAGAACTACTTAAGCTGTAAGGACTATACATGAAGTTATTGTTTGAAAATAGAAAGATAGTTGATGTTTTTAATGTTAATATTTTGATTGATTCATATATGAATGAAATTATGTTTCTTTTCTCCAACTTATATTATTATTATTTTTAATTATATGATGCAGGAGATGAGATGACTCGAGTCTTCTGGAAATCAATTAAGGATAAGGTAGTTTGCTTTCTTGTTTCATTTTGTATACTGATTTGTTTTCTAGGTTTATCTTTTCCTTCTCTTTCTCTCTTTTTGTTTTTAATACTGACAAAATTGCTTATATTTCTAATTGCACTGATTTATCGCAGCTTATTTTCCCCTTTGTGGAGCTGGACATAAAGTACTTTGACCTTGGCCTCCCTCATCGTGATGCCACTGATGACAAAGTTACTATTGAAAGTGCAGAAGCTACTCTTAAGTAAGAACTATCGGAAGTTCTGAATCCATTACCATTTTCACACGTTCAGATTTATTGTCGTGAACTGGTACTTTCCCGTGTTGCATCTTTTTACTTTTTGTCTTGGTATCTGATGAGTATAGAGTAATTATAGGTACAATGTAGCAATCAAGTGTGCAACCATTACTCCAGGTACACATGGCTGAGTTCAACTGAAAAGAAATGAACTGCTTGAATCCTCTAAGTTTTTATTGGGTTAGTGGTGTTTTATAAGCATGGACAGGATATTATTAATAATGGATACGATAATTTGCAGATGAAGCTCGTATGAAGGAGTTTACGTTGAAGCAGATGTGGAAGAGTCCTAATGGGACAATAAGGAACATTTTGAATGGTTGGTGAACTTGGTAGTAGTGTTTCATGATTTTATAACTGTTAATTGCTTAACATATTCTTTGTTGGCGTATTCATTGGTGCTGGCCCATCATGATCGGCACTTGCTGCAGGCACAGTCTTCAGAGAACCAATTATTTGCAAGAACATCCCCCGGCTTATCCCAGGTACTTTAAAGTGCTTACTGTGCTACTTTCATTCTCTTATATGATGTAGTAGTGCTATAATAGTAGCTACTGTACCCAGGGTGGACTAAGCCTATATGCATTGGAAGGCATGCATTTGGAGATCAATACAAA
The DNA here is from genome assembly GCA_033060915.1 of Euryodendron excelsum. Taxonomy (NCBI): domain Eukaryota; kingdom Viridiplantae; phylum Streptophyta; class Magnoliopsida; order Ericales; family Pentaphylacaceae; genus Euryodendron; species Euryodendron excelsum. The sequence continues at coordinate 32,083,864 of CM065385.1, read as the reverse complement.
GCAACTGATACAGTGATCAAAGGACCTGGAAAACTCAAATTGGTGTTTGGTAAAGTTCTTTCCTCTCCCCCACCTTCCAGCCCCAAATATTTTGTTATTTCTTTGTTCCTAGTCCTTAAAGAATTGTGTTTACGAGAAAAGGTGCTCAACATGTATGCAGTACCTGAAGGAAAAGACGAAAAGATAGAGTTGGAGGTTTACAACTTTACTGGTGCTGGAGGAGTAGCTTTGTCTATGTACAACACTGACGAGGTTTAAGTTTGCAAATTCTTTTGTGGTATGTGGAAGTTACTTTCTCGATTGCAAGCAGGCAACTAAATTCATTTTTCTATCTCGGAATACAGTCCATTTATTCTTTTGCTGAGGCTTCAATGAGCACCGCTTACCAGAAAAAGTGGCCTCTTTATCTCAGCACAAAGAATACCATTCTTAAGAAATATGATGGAAGGTATGCAACTTGCTTGCTTAGCTTGTTATATCAAATTATCATCTTTCTCTTTTCTTTTAATTGCCTAATCTGGTGGCAATTCTTGGTGAGCTTCTTGATTTGATTTGGTATGTATTATTCACTCGCACTTCTAAACTTGTGGTAATGCTGTTGCACCCATGTTTTTAGTCACCTTTTCTTAAGTTTGTGTAACCTGATTCTTGTTTTCTTTCGTTATGGTGAAGATTCAAGGACATATTTCAGGAAGTGTATGAAACGAATTGGAAATCAAAGTATGAGGCTGCTGGTATATGGTAAGTAGCTGACTATTTAATCAAAGCGTGTTTTTCCAGTTTCAGGTAAATGCCATGTGTCATGGACTTAAGTGGTTAATTGGTAGGTATGAACACCGTCTCATTGACGATATGGTTGCTTATGTTCTTAAGAGCGATGGAGGTTATGTATGGGCATGCAAAAACTATGATGGTGATGTGCAAAGTGATATGTTAGCACAAGGTTTGTACCTATAACTTTACGATCTCGAAGTAACAACAATTGTGCAGATCCTTGTAATTTCTCTGGCTTACTTCGTGGACCTGAATAGAATGGGTTGCTGAAATAAGTGTTACTGTATTTAATTTTTTTCTTTGAGTGCTTTGTTTGATCTCAAATTTCTAGCTGATTCTTACAGGGTTTGGATCTCTTGGCTTGATGACATCTGTTCTGGTATGTTTGTTTTTTAAAAGATGCGTATTCTGTTATATATTTCTTTGTGATTGGGCTTTTTCAGTGTCTGGATTTCTTAGTGTGATTTTGTCTCTTCCTTTTCTGATTCTCAATTCGGACTCCTACTTTTTTTCTGGTTTCTTTGCCCTTGTCTTGTTCTTATAACTCATTTTCATTTTTACTAGTATTATTGAACTTTGTTTTACCTATCAAAATTAAAATAATAAAAAAATTGAGCAGTGTTTTTTTCTTGCTCTATGCACATTGCACTGTTACACACTATTACAAGGTTCACCAGAAAGGTGGTGAAACTTTTGGTTTTTCATGTGAGTCTGTATTTTGGATTTTATTGGGCGGCTATGAATTGGGTTCAGGTCTGCCCTGATGGAAAGACTATAGAAGCTGAAGCAGCCCATGGAACTGTTACACGCCATTACAGAGTTCACCAGAATGGTGGTGAAACTAGCACAAACAGCATAGCCTCAATCTTTGCGTGGTCCCGAGGGCTTGCACACAGGTATGGGATGATGATTTGCTTACTCGTGAAGCTGGGTTCCACAAATTTTGTTCGTGTATTATGCTTTGCGATCAGGCATCTTTTTGGCTTTTATAAAAGATAGTGAATGAGCAAACTGTTGTCATGATAACAGAGCAAAGTTGGATGACAATGCTAGACTCTTGGATTTCACTGAGAAACTGGAAGCAGCTTGTATTGGAACTGTGGAGTCTGGGAAGATGACCAAGGATCTTGCGCTTATAATCCATGGATCTAAGTAAATGACTCTTAATGGGCATTCCTTATATGCATTCTCCTTTACTTGATTTCATGTAATAACTTTTCATACATGGTGCAGGCTTACTAGAGGCCATTATCTGAATACTGAGGAGTTCATTGATGCTGTGGCTGACAAGCTGAAAGCAATGCTTTCTTGCAAAGCATAATTGTAAGTGCATATTTTGCTAATGTGGCTTAATGGTTAATGATGTTTGTGACTGTGTTTTGATTTATTGATTTTGTGTAATCAAGTTGTGGAACAAATCATTGTTTGTTTTGGCAAGCTATTCTTTTGTTTCTTATTTGAATGCTTTGTTATTCAATCTTGGGAATTCTCTGGAGCTCTCTCTCTCTCTCTCTAGGGTTCTCATTGTTTCTCATTCCATTTTTGTTTGTCAGTCCAGATAGGTGATTTAAAGACTGCAATAGCATTTTCCAGTGATTTGGGATTTCTTGTTGCATTTTCTCCGGCGGCCTAGCTGCACCCTGTCGATCCAACTGAGAAGAATAAAGGGGTGCAACAGAAGATTTGGGTAGTTTTTTTCTTTTCTTTTCTTTTTTTTTTTTTTTTTTTGGTTTTTGTTTGGGGGGGGGTGACCATTGGTGACTTGTGGTTTCTAATTGCTATTGAGGACATTTGTGTATGGATCTTATAATCTTAATTTGATATGCTACTTTGCTTCGCATTTATCAACCTCAAATGGAATTTGTGAAGTCTGTTTCTACTTTGGTATCCACTTCAGCATAAATGAGGCATTCCCTCTCATCAGTTTTTTGTTATTTGGCCTATATGCTTATGATTTGCTGGAAGATGCCTTGAACATACTTAATTCTGATGAATAAATGAATAAATTTACCTTCATTTTTAGTTTCTATTTGGCTGTACTTCCTTGAGTTACTACTTGTTGGCTTACAGACTACAGGGTATTGTTACTAAAAAAATCATACATAATTATATGTTTATTTTGAAAGATAGGTAATTATTAGCTGCGTTAGGTTTGCAGGTTCTAGTACTTATCTAGAAACTGACTTCATATTCTGAGTGAAAGTCCTAAGCTAGGAGTGTCCATTTGAAAATTTCAATTTCCATCTCTGCTGCTGTCTAGTAAGTTGTACTGTTTTTTTATTTGTTTTATACGTACAAGGCAATAGGAGAAATGGGAAGGGGCTGGCGGGGTTCAAAGCACTTCGACAAGAGGCAGACCAAACCCTCTAGTAAGTTGAACTTCAAATCCTTTCACATTGGGTTTTAAATTACTGGAAATTTCGTGTGGGAGAGTGAAGAATTATTTCTTACATCCTTCATACAAAACATTTCATTTTTGCCCCCAAAATAACCTAAGAATTGTGTATTTTTGTGTGATTTTCTAGTTTCCACCCTGAGAGTGGTTTTCAAGGTCTGGTCTGTACAGCACCATGATTGTCAAGGTATTCTCTTGACATATCTTTGAATGGAAATAGTCCACAATTGGAAGGATGTCTGCATAACGGTCATCAAAAGCCCCATGAATTTTCTCTGAAATTTTCCCCTTGACTTATCGCACAAAAAGAACAAAAAATAAAAATAAAAATTCCGGGTTATCAAGCGTTACCTGTTATAACTAATCTTGAAATGCTAATATTTAATACATGTGAACTCTGAATGGTAGGAAAACTCCTTCAAGTTTGTTTTGGAGAATGATATATGCACGAATGGTAACACTAAAATCACATATCCATGTGGTTCGAAACTAAAGACTTGAGTCTTGTTGTTTAAGCTTAATTGCAAAATAGACGAAACTATTAATTAATTGCAATTGTGGCATAAGAGCGTTTATATCATTTCATCTCTTCTAAATGCACCATTTAAAAAACGGTTATGTCTTCTCATGTCAAAATAAAATAATGATCTTTGTAGAAGTATCTTTGTCGTTTTACATGATCTTCGATCTATTTTACTGATAAATCTAAATCATAGATAGCTACGTGTTAAATTTTAAACTACAAGAATATTATTTGATTTTCGTTTAAATCACATGCGGGTAATGTGTAATTACCTTATGTGTTTTGTTTTATGCTTGAGTCCTTATAATTGACATTTTCAAATAGTGACCACTGGTTTATATTAATAAAAGTAAATTAGATAGTTGCACACGCATTTGAGATCTCTTAATTCCACTTCCACAAGACAATAGGTTTGGACGCGCATATTAGTCTTCTTGCTCTTTCCTTACACGCTATGTTTTGGTTTTGGATGTTAGAGTTTTCAAAAGAAAGGCAACAAAATGAAAAATGAAAAATAAAAAATAAAAAATAAAATTACTTATAGATATTTTCTTTTATAGTATGATATAAAATATAATTTTTTTTATAAATATCTGTTTATTCTTTGTCATTTTTCTAGCTCAGCTAAATAAAATAAAAATTAAGTTCTATTATTGTATTTGCTTTTCGTATCTTTTTATTTTTCTTTTATTGTTCTCTCTACAAATCTAAGATTCTATTAACCTGCATATTATGGGACTGAGAAGGAATCATTGAAAGTGCATTCAACCACTCATTTGCCCAAAATTATCGTGCGGAAGCTCTAGATGCTACAACATATATACTTTACACACTAAAATGCTTGTGGTTTTACATTAGCGTTTCAGCTTCTACGTACTGTATTACTCTTCTACCCAAAGGTTTGTACTATAGTTGTCAATATGAGAATGAATATAAGAAACAATAGGAAAAACGAAAATGTGACCTAAAAATATTAAGAAAACCAGTAAATGCAGCTGATAAAAAAAATTAAATAAAATAGTTGTAAAAAAAAATAATGAAGTACCTTAAAATAGCAACATAAATTATTAGAAAACTTTTGTGATGGATTAAAATACTAATATTATACAATGTTTATAGAAATTTATTAAAAAAATTATATATTATAGGTTAAAAAAAATAAGATCCAAGAGCATTAGATATAAGTGCATTTCTGGAGATGTTTCACAACATTTTTATAAATTTTTGACAAGTTTCTTGCAATTATATTAAAGTTTTTAAAACGATTTGGAAACGTTCACAAAAAATTTTCTTTAAAATTTTATGAAATTTTCGCCTGTATTTCTTGAAAGTGAGTGAGTTTTCTAATGACTATGGGCATCTGTCCACTTTAATCTCGAAGTTCGCTATGTTTGGTTCCTTACCCACAAGAGATAAAAAAAAACAAAAATATTAATGTAATAAATCTGAAGTTGGTAAGGGGTACTTGATTGTTATTATTTTTTGCTTTTTAGGTCCAATGGACAGAACTTTATTATCATTGTTTGTTTGGTAGAAGCAAGTTGTACCATTGCCACTATTATTACCATCCTCTTACTTTTTTATCCCTACAACAACCTACCGCCATCATCTTTTCTCTCTCTTCCAAAACCACCAGAACCACCCCTTCATTCTCTACCAAATCGAATCACCACCACCCTTTCTTGCTCTCAAAAGATCTACCACCACTACAATTTTTCTCTCTACAAACGCCACTGTAGATACAGAATATATGCATATGTATGACAACAGTAAGTGCATGTATGTATGTTGTATGTATTCTTGGATTTGGAAAGTAAAAAGAATAGGACAAAAAAAAAAGAAGATATTTTTGACATTTTATATTTATTGTTAACCTCGCTGGTACTTACACTTTACCTAACCCTGTAAACATAATTAGTGCCAAAATTAAAGTTTGAGGGTGTATTACCAGAATGGCCCTAATGATGGGTCAAAAGATTAATTTCCCCTACTTTAGAGAAAGTGTGAGAGAGAACGGATAAGGTGCGTTGGTAAATCACTGCCTAGGTGTGCTACTCGTTAATAGGAGGGAGGAAAGTAAATTAAATAGGATTCAAAATAATGCTTTTAGAAAAATGGGTTTTTGTCATATCTCTTTTGCATAAATGAAATTTAGTAACATTCAGTTGTGTGAAAAATGAAATTCAATCACGTTCCTCCAAATTTACCAGTTATTTACTAAAATTATGTTATTTAAGTGTTAAAAGCTATCTTATTTCACGTGAGTATTATGTACTAGTTACTGTAGTCCAGTATTCAAACAATTAAATACTAAAACATAGCACTTTTTGTAATATCTGGTACCATGATCGAATCATAGCTGAATCTAACTCACCAAAAGTGCAAGTTTGTAGAGGTTCTCCATTGCACAATATCTAGTTCACAAGAATTACTATCGCAAACAAATTTAAATATACAACGGCATGAAAAAAAGTTGTCTAACTTCAGTATAAAATTATTATCTATATTTCTATAGTTATATGAAGCCTTTTGAAATAAAATTGTAATTTTAAAGAAACTTAACTACCTGTTCTTTAGTTAGTGAAGGGCCCCTTGGATGTGGTAATGGGAACGGTTGTATTATTGAGCAAAAGCAAAGAAGCAGGAAGCTTCCCTCCCCCATGTTCCTCTAGTGGGAATTACCAACTATCTTATCCATATCATCATCAATTATTCCTACAAACGTGCCCACTCTTCCACTCTAAGTTTATCTATAGGTTTCTTGCGTCTTTTTTTCCTCTCCAAACAAATCCATCTCTCCTCCTCCTCCTGCCTCTCTCCATCTCTCTGTCTCTCCCTGTTGGTCACCATGGTTCTGTCCAAGGCTGCATCCGAGACCGATGTCTCCGTCCACTCAACCTTCGCTTCTCGATATGTCAGGACTTCGCTCCCTAGGTGATCATCATCTCTAATCTTTTGTTTATGCTCTCTCTCTCTCTCTCTCTCTCTCTCTCTCTCTCTCTCTCTCTATATATATATATATATATATATATGCTTATACATCGGAGATTTTGTTTTTTGCTGTTCTTGTATGTTGACCACTGATTCAACGGGGGCGATTGTGTTCAGGTTCAAAATGGCAGAAAATTCAATACCGAAGGAAGCGGCGTACCAGATCATTAACGATGAGCTTATGTTGGATGGGAATCCTCGGCTAAACCTGGCATCATTTGTGACCACCTGGATGGAGCCAGAGTGCGATAAGCTCATGATGGCAGCCATTAACAAAAACTATGTTGACATGGATGAGTACCCTGTCACCACCGAGCTTCAGGTGAGTCATCATATACAATATATACTTATTATATATGTTATACCTATATATATATATATTTACCGAATTCTATATATAGAAGCTTATTGTATTACATAAGAGAAATAGGACTTGCATTACGGAGTTACAGAAACTGTAATTAACTATGGGTGAATATAGGCTATTATCTTTATTTATTATTTTTTTTTATACATCGAAAGAGACTCCAATTGTATTGAAATTTTCAATTATATTGAGAGAAATGCCTAGGTCGGAAGAGAATTAAGGAAAGAGAAATCGAACCCTTTTCAAGGGAGAATAGGATATTGAGCAACTAGACTGGCTTAATTGGTTGTCTGTCTTTTGCAAGTGTCGGCAAATTGTGGGCATTGGATCTCTCACTTGACCAATAATAGAGGTTCACGTGCAAGGCTTTGATTGACGAGAGTAAAAGTAGAAACTTTCTTAAAATAGTCCTTTGATTTGACGTTATGTACCCTCGAACAGTTAATGCAGTCACCCATTTCAAGGTGACAGCTGGGTGCAGCAACCTAATCTTGAACGGTGGGATCACATCAGAGATTGTTTAATTATGCATTTACGAAGAAAAGATTAATTAAAAAATAATTAAATTTTGTATTTTGTACTCTTAATTTTTGGTATAAATTCCTATATAATTCTTATGTTTTGTGTATTGGATGAGAGGTCATTATAAAGTTTAAATTGGTAATAGTTTGGTGCTACGGTACTATTAAAATTTATCCACATTTTTAGAATTGGGCTCTCATCTATTTACGTCAAAATGACATGTTATCACTATTATATTTAATTTTTTTCTTTGGAGAGAAGTGGCATTTCTTAACACATTCTGTTGGCATGTGGCATTAACCCACATGATTCGGTATTTTGTCACAAAATAATTATAATGAAATGGAAAATAAGCATTAAAAAATAAAATAATATGTTTATGCTTTGTTTGTTGCTCTTTTAAGTTTTAACGACACAGAACCCCTACTAGTATTTAAAAAGAAATATCCTCCAAAATTATGAAAAAAATAAAAAAATTAAATTTTCCTGCCGAGAGGAATTTTGTTTTTGTAATAGAAGGCAAAAAATTGATAGGGTGAGGATAGAAGCAAAACTGCTTAAGCAGTTTAAGTTAGCAGGAAAAGCGCCGGGCAAACTCTTTAGTCTTTGCTTTCAAAGAAGTGGGGCACCCACAGATGTGAATGGGTTGCCCACAGATGTGAATGGGTGATAATGACCATGTTTCAACAGTCCAAATTTTCAACTAACTAATTCAATGAATAACAAGAAAATGGTTTGCCAATTACTTTACTTCAAATGTTATGCCGACAAAATGTAATAAGGATATATTTGAGATGAAACATAGTTCGACTGAGGTTTTGAATTTGTTCTCATACATACACTAATTTGTGACTAGTTATTATTTATGTAAATACATAAAGATTATCTGATTCATGTAGATAATAGCTCCGCATAAATTTAAAAAAATAATTAATTAAAAATTTAAACACTTTGTAATAAATAATAATAAAAAAAATTAGGCCCTTCTAATTTGAACTTGTGAATAAGAATGATAGCATTTTTTACTTTGTCAAAAGTTATAGCATATATCCTTGTCCTATAACTTTCTTTGGAAGAAAATTTTGAAGTACAAGAAACCAATTTTTTGAAGATGCATGCATTGCAATCATTTCTCACCCTTGTCACTGTCAAAAGGAGGGGCCAAGGACAAACCATTACGTATTGATTAAGATTGGACATTGATATTTCCCGCTAATGTGGAGGGCATTCATTGGCTCAAGATCGAACGAAAAGTAATTAGTCGAATGATATGTTTTAATTTTAAATTTGTGGAGAGTTAAATATATATATATATATATATTTGTTTGGTTAGATTAGAAAAAAAAACTAATAGGTATTTATTAAACATATTTTTTTTTGCTTACATATAAAAAATAAATATACATAAATAATTTATTTTTCTTTCTTTTATTAAAAAAAAAAAAAGACAAAGTAAAGGTCATGGTCGGCCAATGAGAAAGAGAAGGGGCTACCTGGGGGAGATTGATCACCCAAGCGGAAATTGTGGAAGGACAAGACTCCCCACCTCCCTCATTTACGCCGCGGAAACGATCCAACCTGAAGTGTTGACATCTCTCATTACCTTTTGTCGTTTTAATTAAGGGCTTGTTTGGGAAGGCATGAATTTTGAAATCAGCTTAGAATGATCTCCATCAATCCAATAATGTTTCCAGAAAAGTATCAAGAAATTTTTGAATTGCTACAACAACTTTGTTTCTAATTTTTTAATTAATTTTCTTATTCACAGGATAAATATTGTGATCTACATTAAAAAAAATATATGTGTAATCCATTCACTTATGTTTTATTAGTAAAAAAATAAATTGAAAAATTAGTTTATATAAAATATTAATTTTTTCTTTTTCTGGGTGTTTTATCTTTTGTAATCGTTTTTTAGAAAGTCTAACTTTATTTTTTGTTAAATTTTCCTCAAGTTGGCTAAGAATGGTCCAGTGTTGACCGGTAGAGGGCAGTAGACAAAAGAGTGGTTAGATCTCCTTTATTATTATTTTTTTTTTATCTTTTTCCTGTGGGAGCGACGGTTGGATTTAATCAATTGTTTAATTTGTGAATCTTAAAGCCGAAAAATAAACCTCTATCACAGGGGAAACGTCAAACGATATCCGGTAACACGAATTTAGCTTATTGACAGCCCAATAGACGTGAATCATGACTATTCTTCTTAGGAGTTTGGTGTCCACATTTGACATTCTGCTTTTATCTCACATACATTCATGTAATTTGTTTGGTGGGTACAACTGTATAGTTTCGTATACAACATATATATATATATATATATATTTATTTTGATATATAAAAAGAGACTACAAGTTGATGTCTTTGAAGCTAGGTAAAGCTTGTGACTTTTTTTCTTTCCAAATTGTCCCGCTGTATCTATTTTATTACTGCTTCAATCAAATTGTTTTTCAATAACTATTAACAGTAAATAAATAAACAAAAAATATCAAACTATTCATGTAGTTATCCTAGTAAAGTGTTTTAGTTATTTAAAAATTTTGAAACTCTGCGTGTGGTCAGCCTATTATATATACAAACAAAGACATTTGCCACATTAATCGAGCCAGCTTTGGGATCTATAAGCAGTCTTAAAATTCTGGCTAGATTTCGCATGGCATCGATCACTGGCGCCATTTACCAAGCAACAGCAAAATTGTGTTTATCGTTAAATTTTCAAAGAAAATTAGATAACATGTGATTCTGTATTGTTTTCTTTTGACTGGTAGATATAGATATTGGAAGATATTTGCCACCAACAAACCCCATACTCTAGGGCAACAAATTATTCAATAAGTGATAGTAAAATGAATGAAATAATCAGATTTGTGGGCCATGTTGACCAAAATTACAATCGATTAGGACAACCACAATAAATATTTCTCATGGGTATCTTAGACCCAATGGCAAAATGGAAGCTCCTGTAGAGCAGAAGCTAGACTCAAATCCCATCAAATATCAAAACAAAGCAAAAAAAGAATCGTCTATTTCTCAAATAAATAAATAGTTAAACATTGTCAACCGTCTATTTTTCATGTGATGGATTTTTTTTAATTTCTGTAATGAAGTGTTTTGTTTTCGACAGAGCAATGTGATGCTTACATTCTTTTTTTCTCAATTATCATGATGCATGCATATACAGAACCGGTGCGTAAATATAATAGCAGATCTTTTTCATGCACCGCTTGGAGACGGAGAGGCCGCAGTGGGAGTGGGAACGGTGGGTTCGTCGGAGGCCATAATGCTAGCTGGGTTGGCATTCAAGAGGAAGTGGCAGAACAAGATGAAAGCTCTTGGTAAACCCTGCGACAATCCAAACATCGTCACCGGCGCCAACGTTCAGGTATGCTGGGAGAAATTTGCGAGATACTTCGAGGTGGAGTTGAAGGAGGTTAAGCTGAGTGAAGGCTACTACGTGATGGACCCTGTTAAAGCCGTCGAGATGGTGGATGAGAACACCATCTGCGTCGCTGCTATCTTGGGTTCCACCCTTAATGGTGAATTCGAGGATGTTAAGCTCTTGAACGACCTCTTGCTGGAGAAGAACCAAGAGACAGGGTACTCAATTCCCCCCCTCCCTTTTAATTTTGGATCGAAGTGTTTTTATTTTTTATTTTTTTTAGAAACATAAATACTTTTAAGTGCGTATGACAAACACTAGTCAAACACTTTCGACATGTGTCAATATGCTATGTCGTACTATTTCTTTTTAGTTTTTTCAAGCTAGACACGTTGGAGTCTTTGACACTTAGAAGATACATATGTTAATTACTTTGTCTGCGTATATCACTTAGACGTACATATTTTACTTTTTTCTTATAACATTTTCAAAAATATGTCATGACAAACACTCGTTGAACACTTTCAACATGTGTCTGACATGCGCTAAAATCTATCATACTAGTTTTTTCTAGTTTTTCTCAAACTAGGCACTTTGAAGTCTTCAGACATGTATGCTAGTTACTTGGCCATCCGTGTGTATCGTTTAGACACACACACAACACTTTCGTAAAATATGAATAATGTGATTTTATATCTAATTAAAATATTTAAGTTATGAGATATGCGATTTTTAATTTTAACTAGTGTTATTTTATATTTTTTCATCATATTTAAGTAAATTATCCTGTATACGTATATAAATATTATATTTTAGCAATGTCCACCCCAAAATTGTGACTTTTTTTTTGAAACTTGTCGAGTGTCCGCGTGAGTGCTTGTGGTTCCTTTTTTGTTTTTTTTCCCCGGTTCTAATTACTTATTTACTTAAAATCTTTCTGTAGATGGGATACTCCAATTCATGTGGATGCGGCGAGCGGTGGGTTCATTGCACCATTCCTTTACCCAGAGCTTGAGTGGGATTTCAGGTTGCCCCTGGTGAAGAGCATCAATGTCAGCGGCCACAAGTATGGACTTGTCTATGCTGGAATCGGTTGGTCCATTTGGAGGAGCAAGGAGGACTTGCCTGAAGAACTCATTTTTCATATCAACTATCTTGGTGCTGATCAACCCACTTTCACCCTCAACTTCTCCAAAGGTACCTGTCTAATTTAACTTCCATCACATTAATTTTAGCATACATATATACATACATATATATACCTGATTCCATAGTTCATGTATTCAAAAGCATTACAACATAATCACATGGCCATGTCTTGCTGTTGTATGTGTCTATGAGAGTTTTCATGTAATGATTTTGTGCAGGTTCTAGCCAAGTCATTGCTCAATATTATCAACTCATTCGCTTGGGTTTTGAGGTAACTCTACCTATAATTTACCTAATACAAAATACAAATTGAATAGTTAGCTTCTTTAAGTGGATCATGACCACCATGATTCACACCAAATTCATCATATATTATATGTAACATGTACAAGCAAGGACCACTGTTACAAAGTGTTTGAAGACCCATGTTAGAACAGTTTCTTAACTCTGTAATAGTAAGCCTAACTTAATTACAGAAAATACTATTCTTTCAAAAAATTACACAGAAAATTTTATCAAAATGATATAGTAGCAACATTTTTGCAATTAAAAATCATAATGATGGGTATTTTGTTTTAAAATGAACTGTTATTATTTAACTGCGTCATTCTAATGATATTTTTTATATGAATATTTTGGTTATAAAGCATTACCCTTTAATAAAATTATCAGATTAATATATAAATGTTTAGTGTACTAGATTTGGTCACCTATTTACGTCCACTAGTTTGACATGTGAAGGATAATTTTGATGATTCACTTCAAGAAGTGAATAAATCCTGGAAGTTTAAGGTATTTTCTAGCAGCACTCACCAATTTCTCATCCACTAAATGTACATATTCTTTTATACATATATATACATTAGGGATACAAGAACATCATGGAGAATTGCCAAGAAAACGCAATAGTACTGAAAGAAGGATTGGAAAAGACCGAACGCTTTAACATAGTGTCAAAAGACAAAGGAGTCCCGCTGGTGGCCTTCTCCCTGAAAGACAACAGCAGCCACAACGAGTTCGAAGTGTCGGAGTATTTACGACGCTTCGGGTGGATCGTGCCGGCCTACACCATGCCACCGGACGCCCAGCACGTGACGGTGCTGCGCGTGGTCGTGAGGGAAGACTTCTCGCGCACCCTTGCCGAGCGGCTCGTCATAGACATCCAGAAAGTCCTACACGAGCTCGACACGCTCCCGGCCAGGGTCAGCGCCAAGTTGGCAGTAACCGAAGGGGAGGCCCTGGAGGATAGAGTCGTCGTGAAGAAAACCGAGATCGAGGTGCAGAGGGAGATCACCGCGGCTTGGAAGAAGCTTGTTCAGAACAGGAAGAAGACTAGTGGTGTGTGCTAAGGCTCGTAGAGTATATATATATATATATATGGAGAGAGAGAGAGAGAGAGAGAGTTGTGTCTGATTTATTTTGTATGAGATCTTTGCTTAAAACTGTTAGAAATCATCAGCTTTGCGTTTGCATTGGCAATGTGTTTGGAGGAAGAGTTGAGTTCCTCTTGATCCACCAGGGGGTTGTTCAATTTTGTAGCCCATGGTTGATTGTTACTATTATTCAAAACTTGGAAAAGTGTTGAGATGGCTTTCATTTCATATTGCCTTAATTTAGCGCTTTGATGACTGCTATGTCACTTGTTATGATGAGTTTCTTCATCGAAACACCATTCAATTAAGGAAAAAGTTATGTTCTTATATAATTTTTATATTAAAAAGTGCATCATTCTACAGTGAGATTTTGAATACAAAGGAAAATGACTTTAACACTCCTCATTTTTCTTATTAGCTTGAGATTGGGATATGTCTTATCATGGAGGACTAAATTGTAATAACCATCTATGTGACCATTACATAAATAATTTCTTTTCTTTTAAAGAGGATCCATGCCTTCATCCTCCTATCACAATGCTAGCAACTCCTCATACTAGAGGAGGATTATCCTGGAGCTATAATTCCTCTGGCACTATGAAACGATGGACGGCTAGGAACAACAACTTCTCAATGAAAAATTCTATTTATACAAAAAAAAAAAAAAAAAATTACCAAAAGTATGTGAAATTATGAGCAAAATAGAGGTTGCTTTGATTCGAAATGAAATGACCACAATCAATTACATTATTATGTATAAAAATTTTATAAAAATATTCTATTTATATAGCATTACTATTTTTTATTTGTATGTTGCGTTGAAAGTGCAAGTTGACGTAATGACAACAAATAGAATAAAAAAATTATATCAACGCTTTTCAAGTGTCATCTTATCTTTGACTCACCTCTAATAAATATAACGTGTTCCATGTTAGATGAGTTCACAGACACTCGTCAAACTTACTTTGAAACCCACCTAACAAATAGAACCTACTACATCTGTTAAAAAAAAAAAAGTTTGCAATGATGACATGAGATCACTCAATAATTTCTAAAAAAAAATGGACCAGCGGCATTTTGGCAGGTCACCTAATCATGACTCGTTAGACAAGAGAAAAGGACCAGCCACACCCTAATGGTAAAACGCCAAAATCACGATGGTGATAACGTTCAAATGAAACAGAAGGATAGCTCACAGCCATCGAGTCCATGACATCCTTACACACATATTTGCATGTACAATATATACATGACAAGCAAACAGAAACAAGAAACACAAAACGGTACTTAGTACTTACACATAAAATGCTGTCAAGTAATCTTTTCCACATCAACAATGCATGTTGCATCCTTTTCTTCTTCACTGATCTCCCATTTCTCTTCGTACATATATATATATATATAAATCTTGACGGAGAGAGAGAGAGAGAGAGAGAGAGAGACAGAGACAGAGACAGAGACAGAGAGAGACCAGAAAACTAAGACTTGGACAACGGTAGTCCCTTCACGACCGTGACTGGGCATGCAGCATTTTGCACCACGTAGTTACTCACACTGCCAAGCAAAACCCTGTATATATACATATACGCAATATTGTTTAGGTTGTACTTATCTCAATCGATTTTCTACAAATACATTATCATAATTAGACTTTGAAGACAATTAATTTGACCCCTTGAAAAGGGCTTATCTTATCTTGACACCAAAGCATCTCATTATCATAATTAGACTTCAACAACAATTAATTTGACCCCTTGAAAGGGCTTATCTTATCTTCCCACCAAAGCATCTCATGTAAGTAAATATTGAACTATTTGAAGAAGTGAAAACAGAGCAACGGGTGAGAAAGCCAGGTCACGATTCAAACCAGCCGGCAGCCACTCCCTTCCCCTATACTCTTCTAACTAATGGCGCGAAAAAAAAAAAAAAAACAAAGAGTTGTTTAAATGGCTCCATCCTATTAACATTTTTGTACCCGTAACTCTGTATCCAAAAGAAAAGAAAAGAGAAAATAAAGTTGAATGAACTAAATTATTTCTTTTATTAGTTAATTTAGAAAACTGAGAAGATAATGAATAAGTATTTGTTATTTGGATATTCATTAATATATATATAAGAAATTATGTGGGAGTCATAGAATTACATTACCAATGCATGTAAGGGTAAATTACAGTTTGTACCATTGTATTTTATACTGAATCACATTTTAAAATATTTATTTTTAATTATAATTATTAAGTTCTTACACTTTTAATTTATTATAATTTTAACTTATGTTTGAAAAATTGATAGAAAATTTACTTGTAATAACTACGTGGTCTTTTTCAAGAGACAAATATATAAAATTTAACCTTTTTCCATCCCAAAGACTCGTATATATATGGCACGTGAGTTTAATTGGAAATTTTTATATGAAGCCTAATTACATTATATAGCTCAAAAAGTTGATCACACTCATAATTTTGAAGTGATTTAAAAGAAATTTGTGATAGATTATTAGAAAGAAGTATAATTTTACATCTTTGCCTAATGACAAGGCAACCTACTTGTCATATGCAAAATTTTTATCTATTTTTTAAGCGAAAGTTAAAAGAAGGTTGACATTGTAACAAATTAAAAGTGTAAGTGTTTAATTGTTACAATTGAAATTGAAGGCCTTGAAGTGAGATTTGGTATAAAGTATAAGGATGCAAACTGTAATTAACCCTGCAGGTAAACATAGCATGACTGCAATCTAATTTTTCATTTCAATGACTAAAATACCCTTAAACAATTCATAAAATAAAGACATGCCCCATCAGCCATGGAACTAGTGCTCCAATCTGACAACAGGGTGTTGTTAGTGAAGAATGAAGGTTACTGCAACCAACGCTAAGCTGTGATATGCTTAACTTCGCTTAGCTCAAAAGGAGAATATATAGGAGTATGAAAGGCTTAGTACCTTTTAATGGCTCCTAAGCCTCTGCTTCCAACAACAATTGAATCAAGCTTGAGGTTTTCCACAGAATCACACAGCTTTTCTCTTGGATCCCCCCAGTAAATCTTGGCCACCACCTTAGCCTGCAGCTCCACCATACCCAAAATATTGTCAACAGCCACAAAACAGTACTATGTTCATACAGATATATGGAGAAATAAACTAAATATATTAGCATACCCCTTTGGTCTTTGACACTCTATCAAGCATATCAAGAACCTCTGGATCAGGGCTTACTCCATATTTCTTGCAAACATTGATCTCTCTGAATTCCTCAAGAGGAATCAAAGCTACAAAAAAGTCACCAAAACAAACAACAGAAAATCAGAAAATATGAAGATACGATCGACTTCGTATGAACATAGGAAATGAGGAGTAGTAGGGTTAAGTTACGTGATCCAGTGTCCTCGAAGAGCTGCTTATTGGTGGGATAGGATTTAGGTGACAGAACATGGATTATGATGATGAGATCACCAGCCTCGATCAGATTATCGATTGTCCATCGGAGGGCTGATTTGCTGGTTGCTGAATAGTCCATGCCAACCCCAACTGTACGTGCCTTTCCCATTTCTCTCTCTCCCCCCCTCTCTCTCTCTGTGGAAATCGAAACTGTTACTATGATGTATATTTCAGTTGTGCAGCCACCTCTTATGGGTTGTTCGATGGGGGCCTTGGATTCTTTCGCAGTAGCAGGAGGTTCTTGAAAGAACTAGGAGTTCCATTTCGATGGCGTGGAATAATTTGAAGTTGTCTACTTTATTCTTTATTCATGATCAGATTTTTCTCCGTTAATCCAAGGAATTTAGCATGGTGGTATGGGTGACAGTTGGTCCCACAGCAAAAACAGGAGGCCGCTAATGAGAGCACATAGATATCATAAATCAATATACAATAAATATCCTAGGCATATTTTGTCTAGTTATATGAAATATTAAAAATTGTATCTTTATAATTTTTAATATTAAATATACAACTTATATAATTACAACATTTTTGGAACGAATTGTCCAAAAGTATGGAAGGAGCCGGGAGTGGAAATCAGATTCCCATTTGGTGTGGCAATTTTGATGATGAATTTGATCATTGTACTTATTTTTCCCTTCTGGGCAAAAAAACAAAAAGATTTACGTTCCTATTATAAATATAATATGGGTATTTTAAATTTTAAGTACAATATAATGAAAGAAAATTACTCAAGAACATGTATTGTATTTAGTACATGTTTGTATGAAAAAAAGTTGTATACCACCAGTATACAAAAATTAAATTGTTAAATTAAATATTTCCACTACTATCAACATGAAAAGAAGAATAAAATGAGAAGTCCACGGAGGTAATAAGAAAAGCAATAAAGGGATTGTTGTTATAAAACTAAAGGAATATAAAGCAAGTAAAATAATTAAACACACTATATAATAAAATTAATTTTTTTAAAACTGTGAAATAATAATTAGATAGTTCTTTGGGAACTATTAGGGATAGATCTTCTTGACCACCCTAAGACTTTATTTCTATTATAGGACAAAATATGAAATACAACTTGAACTTGAATATTTTACCTACATCTTTGCTTTCTTCTCTCTTTTCTATTCTCCCTCCTTTCTTCTTTCTCTCTCTTTTCTTCTTCTCTTCTTTTTTACGCACCTCTTTAGCTGCTCTCACTTCTTCTTTTATAGGAGAAGTAGCACTATCCATCATTTTAGAATCCAATGCTCATTGGAAGCATTGTTGGAATCCAATGCATTGGATTCCACTAGTGGGAATCCAGTTACACATAATACTCCCCATTGGATGACCATCATATAAAAATATGCCTCATTAAAACTTTGCTAGGAAAAATTCAATGGAAAAAAATTCCTTAGCAAAGGAAAAAGAGTACAATATTTTGTATAGCATAAAATATTGTAGGTGCGTTAAAATTGTCTCGTTAAAACCTTGATAAGAAAAAATTCCGTGAAAAAAAAATCATTGGCAAATGAAAAAAGAGTACAGTACGCGACTCTCCCTCATGAATATGCATGGTAAAATTTGATTACCTCACATGTTCAGCATGAAAGATCTTTGAAACGGTGCATACCAATGTTGTGTACCAGTTTCTTAAATGTTGTAGTTAGGAGTGCCTTCGTAAATAGATCTGCTAAGTTGTCACTTGAACGTATCTGCTGGACATCAATATCACCGTTTTTCTAAAGCTCAAGTGTATAAAAGAACTTTGGTAATATATGTTTGGTTCTGTCACCTTTAATGTAGCCTCCCTTAATCTGTGCAACACATGCTGCATTATCTTCATATAATATCGTTGAGCTATCTTTAATCGAGGATAGTCTGCAACTTTCTTGAATATGTTGGATCATAGATCTCAACCAAATGCACTCTCAACTTGTTTCATGAATTGTGATGATCTCAGAATGATTTGAAGAAGTTGCAGTTAGTGTCTGCTTCATAGATCGCCAAGATATGGCAATGTTACCATAAGTAAATACATATCCGGTTTGTGACCGTGCTTTATGTGAACCAGAGAGGTAAACAGCATCTGCATAGCCAACTAACCCTGATTTTGGTCTCTTTGAATAGAACAAACCCAAATCTATTGTTCATTGGAGGTAACAGAATATGTGCTTCACCCCTTTCCAATGTATCTGAGTTGGTGCAGAACTATATCTTGCCAGTAAATTTACAAAAAATGCAATAGCAGATCTTATGCAATTTGCAAGATACATAAGAGTCTCAATAGCACTAACGTATGGTACTTTAAGACCAAAGAGTTCTTCACCGTCTTCTTGAAGGCGAAAATGATCTTTTTGTACATCTAGTGATCAGACAATCATAGGAGAACTCAATAGATGAGCTTTATCCATATAAAATCGATTAAGAACGTTTTCTGTATATGTGGACTAATGGATGAGAATTCCATTTTCTAAGTGCTTAATTTGTGGTTCAAGACAAAATTTCTTTTTTCCAATATTTTTCATGTCAGACTCTTTCTTTAAATAATTAGTAGTTGTTGTAAGCTCTTCGAGAGTTCCAACAAAATTCAGATCATCAACATAGACTGTAATAACATCAAATCCATATTCTAATTTCTTAATAAAAATGCATAGACAAATTGTATTATTCACATATCCGTTTTTCAATAGATATTCACTAAGACGATTGTACCACATGCGTCCAAATTGTTTTAACTCATACAAAGATCTTTGAAGCTTGATAGAATATAAGTTTCGAGATTTTGAAATATTTACCTTAGGCATTATAAATCCTTCAGAAATTTTCATATATATATCATTATCTAATTCACCATAGAAGTCGTCATTACGTACATCAAACGCATATCCTGTCCTCCTAAGACTGACAAATCAATTAAGAATCTGAACTTAATTGCATCTATACAGGAAAGTATGTCTCGTCATAATCAATATCAAGTCTCTGCGAGAAATCTTGTGCTACTAGTTACACTTTATATCACACGATTTCGTTTTCTCATTGCGTTTTCCCACAAATACCCATTTACATCTAATCGGTTTTACATCATATGGAGTTTAGACTATAGGTCCAAATACTTTAAGTTGTGCTAATGAGTTTAATTCTATCTCAATAGTTTTTTTCCATTTTGGCCAATCATTTCTAAATTGAAATTTGTCAACTATCTGTGGTTCAATCTTCTCATTACTTCTTATAATTTCGAAAGCCACTTGAAATAAAAATATATTGTCAACAATAATTTTAATTTTATTCCATCTTTCTCCTGTATTCACATAGCTTATTGAGATCTTATTATTTTAAAGGGTAAATTACACTGACCTCCCCTCAACATTTGTGAAAATACAGGAACCCCTCACAACATTTCAAAATTACACTAACCTCCCTTGTCAGAGTAACGGAGAGGATGGACCATTAATGAGAGTACAAAATTATCTAATTACCCTTGCATTTAAATATTTTTATCATATAATATTATTATTTAAAAAGTATCCCTAAATGGTAGACTACTACTTTTAGGTTTCCTTCTGCATAAAGATTTCCATATAATACCTCTTTGCTTACCGGTTTCCTTCTGCATAAAGATTTCCATATAATACCTCTTTGCTTACCCCACTCTTATAGAATCAAAATCTCAATTTCAATCTTCAATTTGTTGAATTAATTGCAAATGAATAAAAAATTAAAAACAAATCTTATTGAGAAAAACATAAGACATGGCAAGATTGTAGAATCGCTTAAAATCTTCTTCACAATGGGCAACACAGAGTCAAAAAAACCCCAACAAGAGCCACCACCACCAGCAGTGGAGCCAGAAGCAGGAGCAGGAGCGGAGTAATAGGAAGTCTCAGCCTTCACTTGCGAAATATGCATCGAACCCATGTTATCGAACAAGAAATTCAGGAACAAGGAGCTTATCAAACAAGAAATTCAGGAACAAGGAGCTGTGTTTTCACCCATTTTGCATAGATTGCGTGACCAAGAATATCCAAGTCAAGGTCGAAGAAGTCCAAGTCGCCGACGTCAAATGCCCGGGCTTGAACTACGAGCAGTTGTTGGATCCTCTCTCTTGCCGATCCGTTGTGCCGCCCCAACTGTTCGATAAGTGGTGCGAGATCCTCTGCGACAAGGCTCTTCTAGGGTTCGAGAGGTATTACTGCCCCAATCGAGATTGTTCGGCGCTGGTCGTGAATGAGTGCGGAGGGAATGTTAGAAGATCAGTTTTCCCCAATTGCAAGAGGCTATTCTGCTTCCACTGCAAGCTCCCATGGCACGTCGGCTATTGATGCGAAGAGAGTGGAGAGATGAGAGATAGGAATGGCATCAATTTTATGGTTCTTGTGGAGCAGAACAAATGGATGAGATGCCCCAATGCAATCACTGTGTCGAGCTCATAGAAGTTGCTCCATCATTAAGTGCAAGTTCTCTCTCTCTCTCTCTCTCTATATATATATATATATATATCACTGTAAGTTTGTCACTGAACTCACTTTGGAAATTAGCGTTAAGGGCAAAATAGGCATTAAAAGGCACAATTAAGCTTCCGTCAGCTTTTGTCGTTCAGTCAACTAACGATTGACTAACGGAAAGAGAAATTTGTTAATGAAATTAATAAAGTAAGAGAGGTCAGTGTAATTTTAAAATGTTGTGAGGGGTTCCTGTATTTTCACAAATGTTGAGGGGAGGTCAATGTAATTTACCCTATTTTAAATTACCATTTTTTTTGCAGTGGATATCTCTTCAGAAGGCTTCTCTTTTGAGAATTCTTTTACAAGTGTAAGCACCCCATTTTTGCCCACTCGGTAATCTCCGGCCCGATGGGTTCCATTTCCAACATCACAACACATGCAGGTTCAAGATGAGCCTTACAATCTCCAATCCAACCAACTGGTCGTTTCTCGGGCCCATAAGGACCCACTGGAGCCATAAGCACCATTATTCCAGGCAGCTTTCCGGACCAGGCGATCCCGAAAACCAACGCCATCCAGGTGGCTTCCCGGGATCGGGCGATCTCTGGGACCAACACCTCATTAAATTCTAGACGGTTCACTTTTGGCGCCTGCTAGCCCGCCAACGTAGAATGTCCACCATTTGGTAGTTTTTCGAGACCGGACATTCTCAGAGACCAACACCACCCTTCCATTTTCAAAATTATAAAGTGGATACTAAGTGAACAATGGTAACCGGTTATTCTAGTGAGTGAATAAAGGGTGATTAGACATGTAGGTACCGAAAGAGCGAGATAGGGTGATGATCTTAGGATATCTTCCCTACACGTAACCAACCCCCGAACCATAAATTTCTGTTTTCAAATGACCAAAATGGAGTTATTTTCCAAAAGGGCTTAAATCTTTCCAAAGGTTGCCAAACAACGTATTTTCTTGAAAACCCTTTCTTGAGGGAGTTTTCAAAATCTTTTCCAAAAAACCCTAAGTTTAATTTTCAGATTAACACTTAGTTTTAGGTGCCCTAACTCACCTTAATCAAGTTAGGTGGTGATTCCTATTTTTCTGAAAAGCCCTTAGTCAAACCAATTTTCAAACCTAGTCGCACTTGTCCTTCTAGGAGGATGAGTTTTAGTGACAGAGTTCCGTGCTTTAGGGTCTCTGAGCCAAAAGGACCTTGGACACCCAAAAAATCGGGGCGCAACAACAGGAGTTCCTTCTTCAAATGGTTTAGATATTTTGATTTCTTTAGGAATACTAACTTGCTTGTGTACTTATGTCTTCCTCCTTCTAGGAATTGTGTTTTTTGCACCGACAGGTCTCCCACATTTCAAACATGCTTTAAACTCATTTGCTACTATATTAGCAGATTGTTCTATCGGGACATCAATACTTGTTGGAGTGTTAGCAACTGGTATATATGATTTGATTATCTTTTTTGTGTCGATAAACACATCAGGTAATTGATTTGTATCCGTCTGTAAATAAATAATCCTCTGAACTTCTGATTCACATTAATTTGTTCGAGGATCAAGATGAGATACCGTGGAAGCATTTCAAGTGATTTCATGTTGTTTTTCTCGTTGCGTCTTATCTCTCCCTATTGGTGGGAAAAGTATCTCATCAAAATGATAATTCATAAAACGTGCCGTGAATACATTTCCGGTTAAAGGTTCAAGGTATCTAATGATAGATGGAGAATCAAAACCAATATAAATCTCAAGTCGACGTTGGGGACCCATCTTAGTACATTGTGGTGACACAATTGGTACATATACAACACAACAAAAAGCCCTTAGATGTGAAATATTTAGTTGTTGACCAAAAACAAACTGTAATGGTGAATATTCATGGTAAGTAGTAGGTCGGACACGGACCAATGATGAAGCATGCAATATGGCATGTCCCCAAACAGAGACAGGTAATTTTGTTCTCATAAGTGAAATTCGAGCTATCAGCTGAAGGTGTTTGATAAAAGATTCAGCTAGACCATTTTGTGTATGTATGTGCATTAGGATGTTCAACATCAATCCTTATAGACATGCAATAATCATCAAAAGCTTGAGATGTAAACTCACCAGCATTATCTAGTCGTATTGACTTAATCGAGTAATTTAAAAACTGTGCTCGTAATCTGATGATTTGAGTAAGACATCTAGCAAATGTAACATTACGAGTAGAAAGTAAACAAACATGTGATCATCGTGTGGATGCATCTATTAAAATCATAAAATAACAAAATGATCTACATGGTGGGTGTATCAGCCCACATATATCCCCTTGAATTCTTTGTAAAAAGGTTAGGGATTCAACTACTATTTTTGAATGGGATGGTCTCACAAGTAATTTCCCTTATGAACAAGCGGGACATGTATAATCACTTGACAAAAGAATCTTCTGGTTCTTTAACGGATGCCCATGAGAGTTCTTAATTATTTGACGTATCATCGTTGATCCCGGATAACCAAGACGATCATGCCAAAGTATAAAATTCTTTGGGTTAAAACACTTCTGGTACCTCACTTTAGGTGATCCCATAAATCTTATAGTTGTATAATATAATCCAGAAGAGAAGGTAGCAAGTTTTTCTATTATATACCTCTGGCATGAAACAATAAAAGTAATGTAAATATATTCTTTATTATCTTCATTTGTTATCTCTATATGATACCCATTACTACGTATGTCTTTAAAACTGAGCAAATTCCTTCTAACTCTAGTTGAATACAAAACATCATCAATATAGAGTTTCGTTCCTTTTGGCAATAATATATTGGCTCTTCCAAAATCTTCAATTAATATTGTAATGCCAGATATTGTCTTAACATTATTTTTAGCTAATGTTAAGTTTATAAAATATTTTTTCTTTTGAAGAATGGTATGAGTTGTTGTACTATCTACTAGACATATATCTCTATCATTCATCTTGGAAGTAATTAATGTATTGGTACTTTCCATGCTTCTGTACACAAAATATAAAAATTGCTTAAAAAAATGAAACATACTAGAAACATATTACATCATTAAAAGGAAACATACTAGAAAACATGACACACGAAAGATAACAAATCATAAGGAACAAGAAAATAAAACTAGTTGATGCGGACATTTCCATCACCAATTAAATGATCTATTTTTTCATTAGGATCTGTAAAGAAATGTAAAACATCAAGGTGAGTGATATCTACTGAGCCATCAAAGTTTGTAAAATTTATTTCTCCATTTTTTCCTTTATTTTTTTTGATGCTCAGTAAAGATCCACTAATGGTTTGAGCGTACGATAGGTACATGTCTAATGTCCTTTCATACCACACCTATAACAAACATCTTCATAATTTTTAAGAGGTTTATTCTATAAACATTTTTTCTTTTCTTCTTTTGTTTCAAATTGGTTCCACTGCTGGTGGTATGATGTGATATTCTTTATTCGAGAACTTGAAGAATTATAACTGTTATCTTCACGGTAACCCCCACGATGATGAAAATTATTTCTACTATGGTCATGTCCATAAAATGAGACCGTATTCACTTCAGGAAATAGTGTAGAGCCGGTCGAACGAGACTGGTGGTTTTTCATCATAAGCTCATTATTTTGTTCAGCCAGAAGAAGACATGATATCAATTCTGAATATTTCTTAAAACCTTGCTCTCGATATTGTTGCTGCAGGAGCACATTCGTGACATAAAATGTGGAGTATGTTTTTTTCTAACATATCTTCATCAGTAATAGTTTGTCCACCTAATTTCAATTGTGAGCTGATTTTAAATAATGTAGAATTGTATTCACTAACAACTTTAAAATCTTGCAACCTCAGGTGCATCCAATCATATCGAGCTCTGGGGAGAAACATGGTTTTCTGGTATTGATATCTCTCCTTTAAATTTTGTCATAATGTCAGTGAGTTTTTTACCGTAAGGTATTTAGTTTTTAATTCTTCATGAATATGATGGCGAAGAAAAATCATAGTTTTTGCACGATCCTGCCAGGATTTTTTATTTTCTTCTTTTATAGCATTTTCAATGGTCTTTGCACACAAATGGATCTCAACATCAACTACCTAGAATAAATAGTTCTTACCCAAAATGTCAAGAGCGATAAATTTTAGCTTTGCGAGGTTTGACATTTTTAAAATGTTAGACTCACAAATAACAAAGTTTTAAAATTACAATAATACAAAAATAATATAAAAAAACATACTATAGAATTTCAATCAAATATACCAATCTCACTCATCCGAATCTTTAGCCAAAAGATAAATTTTCTTTTCTAATATATTAATCATCCACTATCTATCCATCTAATATTTTATTTATTATTTATTTCAATAGTCTCACACAATCACGATTTACACAATTTGTTTTGAACGTTATGCTTATTTCATTTCCAATGTGTACTCCTCAATTTTGTATCAAGTCTCATTCTTGTAGAAATCAAATAATTGATGGTCACATTCTGACGTACGAAAACTGGCTTTTGTGAAGAGCTTTTCCTTTTAATGATTTATCAAACAATTAAAAAATAGCTATAAATCATTCTTTAAGGAGATATGCAACAAATTTTGATTAAAAAAATGTACTTATCAATCACAGTCAAAAATAGAATTCTTTAAGAGGATATGTAACAACTTTTGATTAAAAAAATGCATTATCAATCATGGGTGTATGAATAACAGCTAAAAGCAGGATAATGCATTGTTTATAGCATATCAAAGAATCTTCACGTATCCATTTAATATCCATACACAGATGTTACAACAATCATGCCGTTTCTTCTTTCCACTAATTCTCTTTTCACTTTTTTTTTAATAATGTGAGATTTGTATGTTTTCTACACCAAAAATAAAATATTTACCATAAATATTTTAAAATTTTTGCTGATAACGTGTTATAAAACTAAATGAATATAAAGCAAGCAAAATTACCAAACACAACATATATAATAAAATTAGTTTTTCTGAAACTGTCAAATAATAATTAGATAGTTCTTCTGGAACTATTAGAGATAGATCTTCTTGATCACCCAAAACTTTATTTTTATCATCGACCAAAATATGAAATACAACTTGAACTTGAATATTTTACCTACACCCTTTGATTTTTTTTCTCTTCTATATTCTTTCTCCCTTCTTCTTTCTCTCTCTTTTCTTCTTCTCTTTTATTTTGCGCACCTCTTTAGCTACTCTCACTTCTCCTTTTATAGGAGAAGTAGCATTATCCATCCATTACTTTGGAATCCAATGCTCATTAGAAGCATTATTTGTAAAACTCCAATTTTTTTCTAATTATTTTATCTTGAATCTTTGCAACCTAATTTTATTTACATTTTAACCTTTAAATTGACTTGGGAATTGTTTGGCTAGAATTTACTTAATTGCTGGCGTATTAAGAATTGTGCTACCTTAATAATTATGGGTCTACAAATGGGTATTTTTTGTAATTTCGTTAAGCCTAAATAAAATAGGGTTTCTTGTGGCTTGATATATATACATGTAAAGATAGATAGAGGTTTGGCTTTGTTTTGGAGTGTTATTCGAGAGATTGAGACTGTGGTTAGTAGAGAGGTGGTGGCGGCGGCAAAGGCTAAAAGAATGAGGAGTTTTCTTTCGGCAATTTTTCCGACCAATGATTTAAGGTAGGGGGAAGGGACAATTTATTTGTTTATATGTTTTGATACAAAGTTACATTTTTTTATTCGTATAGATTCATATATACAGTATGTGACTGTGGGATATTCCGTGAAATTGCCGTGGATGTTGATTTTTTTTTTTTTAATTTGCTTTGGTTTTGTTTCATACTAGAAAGAAGAAGAAAGTGTAGTAATGGAATATTATGATTGAATCTATCATGATGTAGATACATATATATATATATACATATATGTATATATACATGTGGGTTTACATGATTAAGATAGGAACTAGATGTGAAGAAGTGAAGGGAGATCGGCAATGGGATTTGGGTTGTTTGACCTTGATATGTATATAGATGTTTATATGTCTTGTGTGTTTGTGTGTGAGGGGTTATTAACATTGCTTGAGACAAATTGATTTTTTTTTCGTTAGTAGAAAACAGAAGTAGATCATTAGAAGATAATATAAAAGGAAAAGGGTGTTTGATCAGTTTAGGTGGAGGCCTTGGAGGCTTAATATACGAGGCTATCAGAGTTATACATATATACATGCATATATATATATATATATATATGAATGTATACGTGGGTCGGGTTTGTGCTAATTGTGTGTGCCAGAAAGGTGAAGATGAGGAAAGCAGTAGAGGGCCACGAATGTTTTGGGTTCGAAGTTGCCATGGATGACCATGGCTAGATGGTTTAATTTCATGGTTTCAAAACATAACAAGAATTGGAAAATAAAACTAAATAAAAAGCGAAGGAAGAAACTGAATATAGATGTACTTTTGTACATATGCGACGTGTATGGTTGTGAGAGAGGAATGGGGAACAAAATCAGTGTGTGTGGAGGGGCCTATATATACACACGGATATGTGTATATAGACATGTTAAGTGTGTGTTTTGGGAGGGCCAGTAGTGTGAACAAAATTAGAAATATAGAAGAGTAAGAAAAAAAAGGAAGAGAATGGAGACGAACAGACAATAATAAAATAGGGAAAGATTGTTGGTTAAAGGAGAGAGAGATAAATTGATTTTATGTTTAGAAAGAGGAGTAGTTGGGTCCACTAAAGGTGGAAGATAAATATGTTGGCCCAAAAGGCAACTCAAGAGGGGGATGAATTGGGTTTTTCGAAAATTAATACAATTAAGATTAATTAAAAACTAATCTAATCAATAGAATAGTGATTCAAGAAAGATGAAATGCAATGTAATCAATAAAGAAATGAAAAATAGAGCAACAGAAGACACATCAAGAATTATCGAGGTTCAACCACAATTCATGTTCTACGTCCTCACCCAAGATCCCTTTGAAGTCTTCTTCCACTATGCAATTTTCAATTACAAAGAAGTGCTGATTTCCAAAGTGTTCAACTCACTTTTACACAAGAACTGCTTCCCAAGTTCTTTTAGCTACCAAGTGGTTTTGTCCAAGATCCACTTTAACTTATAAGAATTTTTCTTTTACAAGAAAACTCTCAAACTCTCATTTACAAGTGTATGAAGTTATACAAATGAAATACAGACTTTCTATCAAGAGTGGATAGGAAATTAAAAGCTCACTTAATGCTAAAATAAAGACAAAAGGAATGTTCAGATTTTTCTCAGCTTGATCAGTCAATGGATTTTGTTTTTCTTGTCTCTCTATTATATAAATGCAGTTGAAAGCTTATACATAAACCCCTGTATTGATTTCATTTGTTGGTGATTGTTGGGGGCTCATTTAATGCAAGTCCAGTAAGTTATGACGTTAGAAAAACTAGTCGTTATTTCCCAAGTGTCGACACTTGATTTCATATGTCGACACATCAGCTTGCATTTTCCAGATGTTACTCACTGTCTCCATGTGTTGACACATCAATTTCATGTGTCGACACTTGATCATGCTGTTTTTATATTTCTGGCTTCTGTCCTCATGTGTCGACTCTTCATTTTCATGTATCGACATATTACCCAAAAATCTTCATTCATCCTTCCATTGATCAAATTTAGTTTCAACAATACTATAAAATCTTCAATGAGTCTTCTCTTTGGGGTATTGCAATAGATTGAGATCTTTAATCCATCAAAGTTGTCTTCTATTCAATTTTGATTGAATTTCCCTCTTGACAAACAAATCTTCTTTGATGTTAAACTGCCAAAACTTCTTTCCATTAAAGTCGAACTCTTCTTTCTTATTGCAGAGCTCTTTCCATCTGTTGCTAATAACTTTTTCCTCTATTTAGAACTTCATATTCATGATGTCTCATTGCCAAGCTCATTTTTTGTCCTACTAATCCTTCCTTTTTCTTTAGGATCACTTCAATGAGTCTTTTATAAGCCTTATGAAGTCTACTCCTGAACATCTTCAATTTCTTTAAAATATATTATCTTCACATCCCAGATGAAATCTTTACTTGGATTCTTTGTAGAAATTTTGTAATTAAGATGAATTCTCTTTTCGAACACCTTCAATCTCTTCAAAATCAAGTCATCTTCAATTAATCTTTGCACACTTGATGAAGTCTTCTTTTGACTACATTCAATCTCTTCGAATGCAAGTCATTCTCATTGAGTCTATGCACACTTGATGATATCTTCTTTTGAACACATTCAATCTCTTCAAATGCAAATTATTTGATTGAAGTTGGAATGGGTGTCATTGCTCTGTTTAGTGCATCCACTTTGACATGTATTAGACTTTAAGTTAAAACCTTTAAGTCTAAATTATAATCATTATTAATCTGCACACTAAGTAAATGCATTAGTAGAATAACACAAGGTTTAGTTATCATCAAAATCAACATGGGGATTAACCTTGAGTCAACAATCTCTCCCTTTTTTATGATGACAAAACCTTTGCAAATGAAATTGATATACGATTAAATGAAATGGACAAGATCATTTTGCATGCTAGTAGAAAACTCCCCTTTTGTTGTATAATTTGACAATTGATGCTTAAGAGACAAAAGTCTTTTCAAAAACAACTCTAAAGGAATTTTTATCAGTTAATTCAAAACAAATTAAGGGAAATATAATCATTTATCATGTTACTCCCCCTAAGAACATGCTCTATAAAGAATGAAGTTCATTCATCAATTATTACTTATTGCAATCATTTCATGTTATTTTCATTGCCATATGCAACTAATTCATCATTTCCATTCAACAATCATTTTCCATTTTACTTCATTTTACTTCAATTCTTCTCTCCTTTTTTGTCAATTCATCAAAAAGAGAAGAAAAAAATATATAGCAAAGACAGGTACAATATCAAAAAATCTTATATCCAGATAAATTGTATAATCATGAAAGTAAACAAGCAACCAAGCAATTAAGGCATCGAATTTGCAAAAGAGCAAGATCATATTTCATTCATTAAAAAAGTATTACAAAATGTTTGACAATTGATATCCACAAAATGTATAACAGAACCATACAGATGTGACAGGGCCATATAGTAAAGACTTTGATGCAAGAGAAGTTTGAGGAGGTTAAGGAGATACGGAGGGAGAAGGGGATAGTTGAACTAGATCAGAGACAGTATTGGAAGGGCCAGAAGGGTATGGAGGCCTTAGACAATATCGTAGCCTACTCAAAGATCTAAAGACTGGGACAAATGATGTGGCTCTTTTGGTTGTACCAGCTCTCTTCCTTCAATCATCAAATGAGTTATCCTCAAATTCATCTGCTGTGTCCTCCTGGTCAGATCCTTCCTCTGGTTTCTTTTCATCTTGAGTTCTTGCTTCAGTCTCATATTCAGTTTCACATTCTTTTTCTGCCTGATTTTCCTCTTCATCAACTCCTTCTTCTTCTTATTCCTCTTCCTCAACAACAATCCCTTGAGCCTTTTTCAACTGATTCATATCTTGCTAAAGGCTTTTTAACTGTGCCAGCCCATTGTCAAGTTTTTGGTTCATGCTATAAAGCATATCCATTATATTTCCCAAGAGTTCATCAACTTGAGGGGCATCAAGAGATTGAGCTAGGGGTTTTCAAGGTCCAAAAGTAGATGCTTTTCCACGGGGAGTACTACCAGGGATAACATACTTAGGTCTTGGAACCCATTGGCCATTTACTTTCTTGTAGCCCATCCTTAGTGTGTACTTACTGTATTCATCACTGTAGCGGTCAAGTTTTCTGTAGTTCTCACCCAATAGGTTCACTTGAAAGTGCTTGAAAATTTTGGTGAGTAACATGCCATAGGATAGATTTTTGGTGGAGGTAGTAGAGGCATGGGCTATGTTTGTGAGTATGTAGTAAGGAACATCAATCTTGGTGTTGGTTAGAAAAGCCCATAGAAAGAATAAATCTTTCTCACTCACATCTTCAAAACTTCCAATTTTGGGCAAAAGATTTTAGAAACAAAATGGTGTACCAGCTTGAGTTCAATGGGTAGGTCATTGGCTACAGGTTAGGTTGATTCAGGCATGTCTTGACCATAAAGACCATATAGTTGTTCCCTTTTACTCTCAAAGTAGAACTCTCTACCATACCCAGGTCTTATAATCTCAGAAAGAGTGAACTCATTTAGAGTGATCTTTACTTCCTTCACATAATTAGTCAATTTTGTCTTTCCAACCTTTTTCAAGAGATTAGAATAGAAATGCATAACCATTTAGGGTATACATTCTCTCAAATCATAGTGTAAGGTTTCCATCCCAAACTAGTAAGTGTGTGAGGGAAGTCAAAGTTCTCATTCTCAAAATATTTGTAGTTAATCCATTGTACATATAGAATTTTATAGAGAGAAAGTATTTAAAAACCTTTCCTAAGCCATTGCATCTCTAAAATGTACCACATCCTAATCAGGTTAGTCTGATGAAGTCCTTTCAACTGATTCTTAAATTGGTGGTCTAACCCTTTTACGTTTCTTACTTCATGTAGAGGATTCCTTAGGGTTTTCTTGCATGTGATCGATCTTAGGAGCCATGTCGATAGTCTAAAGCTTTGAGAGACAGAGAAGATGGTAGTGGATAGATGGTTATGAGAGGTTGGGAAAAGATCGATTAGGGTATATAACAAGATTGGAGCGAGGATTGATGATGGTTTGAAGGTGACAGTTGGGTTTGATACGAACAGGGGAGCAGGAGAGAAAAGAGTGAGAGTGAGAGAGAGAAAGTTCGAATGTTTGTAAAGTGGGATTCATTAAAGTATATAGACCCGACTCATGCGTCGACACATGAACTTGATGTGTCGACACATGTGTGTCAACAAATCTTTTTTTGAGTCCACTGTCGTGATGTGTCAACACATGAAAATAGTGTGTCGACACTGTAAGCATCCCATTTTTGCCCGCTCGGCAATCTCTGGCCCCGACCGGGCTAAGTTTTCCAATATCACAACACATGCAGGTTCAACATGAGCCTTACAATCTCCAATCCAACCAACTGGTCACTTCTCAGGTCCACAAGGACCCACTAGAGCCATAAGCACCATTATTCCAGGCAGCTTTCCGGACCTGGCGGTCCCGGAAACCAACGCCATCCAGATAGCTTCCTTGGATCGGGCAATCTCAGGGACCAACACCTTATCAAATTGCAGATGGTTCACTTCTGGCACCCGCCAGCTCGCCAATGTAGAATGTATGTCATTTGGTAGTTCTCCGAGACCGGGCATTCTCAGAGACCAACACCACCCTTCCAGATAACTTTCTGGGATCAAGCCCTCTCAGGAACCAATACCACCCTTACAGGTAACTCTCTAAGATCAGGCGTTCTTAGAGACTAACACCACACAGGCAGTTTTCCAAGACCAGGCGGTCTCAGGAACCAACACCTAGGTCATACCGACGCCTGCTAGCCCGACTCGATGAAAAATGACCAAGCCCGCCCTTTGGGCCTCCAGGCACGTATTGAGAAAGTTCAAAATTCCTCAAAACGATAAGTCCATCCTTCCAAAATGTTGTTAAACCATTAAGAGTCCCCCACACGCCATTTGGTCCAAATCTGGTCCTATTCCGGCTCGCTACGGTCAAAATGACGGTTTTGCCCCTAAACGCCTCAGCACGGCATAAACCCTGCCAAACGGTAAAAGACTCTCCCAAAACCATCCCTGAACAACCCTACACACTGAACACAACACATTAAATCATTCCTAACCATTTCTAGCCAATCCTGGCCAAAATAACCATTTTGCCCCTAGCAATCCAAACATACCCCGAAACAGTACTGGTCTTGGGATTTCGAGCAAAGGGTTTCACCATACACCCTTGTTTAACCCAAGGAGGACCCTACGACATTAAACACTCACGGCTCGATAAAAGTTCCCTGGAGCGTCTTGCAGACTCTCCGCCTAAATTGTTTTTTCTCCCGATTCCCCGGTTTTAACGCACCGTCAACCGACTTGAGAAATGCATAAATCAGGGAATTCTCGAAAGCTCGTTCATAGATCTTTCCACCAATACGGCTCGATCGGATAGATCACTTCCTGAAGCCCTCCATCGTACAGTACAAAAACTACAACTTTCAACAACCCCTGGAGCGTCTCGCAGACGCTCCACCAAGGTTCGCTTTTTCCTAGATTCCCCGATCAAAATGCACTGTCAAACGACTTGAGAAATGCGTAAATTTGAAAATTCCTAAAAGTATTTCTAAAGTACTTTCCATCGGTACGGTTCGATCGAAAAGATCGCTTCCTGAAGATCTCGATCACATAACACGAATACAGCCACTTTCGAACACCCTCGGAGCATATCACAGACGCTCTGTAAAAGTGTCCTTTTATGCACGTTTCCCGAGATGATATCCCATGCTTCCAAACACAATTCAACCTTTCCAAAAATATGAAAGTTCACGAGAAACCCTAAGAAAGCACCGTGAGTGCAACCAATTCCCCCGGGACCTTCTCAGTTGAGTCAATTATCGAGATAAAGTTTGGACAAACCTTCCTAGTGATAGAGCGTATGCTACATGTGCTCAAATTTTGATCAGATCGACCAACTTTCGATCAACAGTCGAGATTTAACCAGTACACAAGGTGCCACGTGTCATTCTAGCAATAGAATAGTACCTGCGCGTGTCCTACATGCGCAAGGTCAAATTTTGGCCAGGGACATGTAGCACATGCGCAAAACCTATTCGAGATTGCCTATAAATACCAAACCACCCCTTTGCATATTCGATCTCCGAAATTGATGCGAAGCTCTGCTGAAACTACTCCAGAATCTCAAATCCTAACATATGTTCCACCCCTCCAACACTTAGGCTAGATTCTACCTCCCTCAAGCCTATACACTCCACCTACAAGGCCTTATACACCATTACACACTCCAATTCAACCCCTCAAGCCCTCTTGAAGTCATTTAAGCTCCAATCAAGACATCCATTGAAGACTACAAGTGTGTTGAAGGCAAAAGGTGGTATCCCTTTTACATTTGTGTCTTTCCCCACTCTTCTCTTCTCCCTCCTAGCCTATTTAGGCTATTCTCTATTTTAATCCCCATCCACAACCCCCCATTCTTACATGCTTGAGCCAAGAGGGCTCTTAGATCATGCCTATAGGAAAGTAAGTGAGAGCCATCGTGTAAGGGGACCTCTTACTAGCCTACTTTAAGATGGTATGGTCTAGGAGCCCCTTGTTTATGTGGTGTAGCCTAAAAGCCTTGTATGTGATCATGATCCATTGTATATTACTATTTTGATCATGTCTTGTGTGCTTGGCTTCATTTTTATGCTAATTGTCATGTTCTATAATGCTTACATTACTCTTAAATTCTATGTCATTTCCAAGCTCTATATTTCTTTTAAAAATTGTTCCAAGATTTGGCTGCTTGAAGCTTAGGATGGGACCTTAGAAATCATGCCTTAGAAAATCCCCTTCTAACCCTTTAACTCTCACCTTGGCATCATGACATTTTAACTTGCATAAGGGTTGCTTTCCAATTCTATAATTTCCAAGATTTCCATTCTTTTAAGTGTAGTGATTGGAATGGCCCCATGGAACCCTTTCTTGAGTGATTTTCTTTTTATTTGGCTATAGGAACCCTCTCTTGATGGAATGACCTCCTACAAAAATAGTTTTCAAAACTCTCTCCAAAGACGATTTTCAAAAATGCATTCTCTCCATCTTTGTATTAAAAATTGTGCCTTAAAAAGTTGTCATCACCATGTTGATTTTTGGACCCCTTACACTCTTGTTAAGATTATGGTTATAATGGCCATAAGGAAACATTCCTTAAAATGGTCTCCAATCACTAACCATATAAACCATACTCTTGGCTAGAGTTAAAATTTTCATGGAAATGATCTTCAAAGGGGTGTCCACCAAAGCCCATTACATAACATGTTTTGTTTTTCAAAACTCTTCCTAAAAGTGCATCAAACAACATTTCAAAATTATCTTTCAATTCAACCCTAGGTTAACTTAACCCTAGTTGTCTAACCCTAGGTTAACTTGACCCTAGTTGACCAACCCTAGGTTAACTTGACCTTAGTTGTCCAATCCTAGGTTAACTTGACCCTAGTTATCCAACCCTAGATTAACTTAACCCTAGTTGTCTAACCCTAGGTTAACTTGACCCTAGTTGTCCAACCCTAGGTTAACTTGATACTAGTTATCCAACCCTAAGTTAACTTTACCTTAGTTATCCAATCCTAGGTTAACTTGACCCTAGTTCACTCACCTTAGGTTAACTTAACCTTAGTTAGTTAACCATGGGTCATCTTAACCCTAGGTTAACCTAACCCAAGTTAGTTAACCTTAGGTCACCCCTAACCCTAAGCTAACCCAACCTAGGTTAGTATACTTCAAGGTTCCAACTCTTGAACCATTTTCTAAATAATCACTCAATTTTAAACCATCCTCATAACCCATTTTTCTAAAACATCCTACTCTCTTGATTTCAAAAAAGCAACTCCACAAACTCTTCTAATGTTCTTACACACCAATTCCAAGATGTTTCCAAAAACATTTTCAAAAGATCACAAACCTAAGGCATCTCTAGCCCTCTCATGGTTAGGGACCCCAAAGGAACGTGACATATCAAGAACAACCTCTAAGGTTATCTATATTAGGATTCCAAACCCTTACCCATTTCCAAAAACCACTTTCAAAAACTAATTCATCAAAAAATTCTAAAGTCATGCCTCTAAGGTTTGCAAAACAAGACTTCAAAAACATTTTCAAGTTCTCTTGAGTTATGCCAAGGCATATTTCCAAAACTCCCTTAAGTTGATCCAAAAATATTTTCAAAACACGCCACCATCCAATTTCAAGTCAAAACTTCCAAAACCACCAAGAGTCTTCAACTTCCAAGACCTCAAAGAGTCTTCAACTTCCAAGACCTCAAAGAGTCTTCAACTTCCAAAGACCTCAAAGTGTCTTCAACTTCCAAAGACCTCAAAGTGTCTTAAAATTTTCCAAAGTAAAGTGTCTTAAAATTTTCC
>CM065385.1:31955000-32042500 GCA_033060915.1 Euryodendron excelsum | reverse complement strand
GCTAATTCATTATCTTGAATGGTGGACTTGAATACAACTGACATTTTCTTCTTTTCTTCATCCTCTTGGGCATGTTGCTTTTGAGTGAGCTCATGAGTCATGAGAGAGTCCAAAAGTTCTTCAAGAGGCAACATGTTAAGGTCATTTACTTCTTGAATTGCCGTGACCTTAGCTTCCCAAGCCTTTAACAATGACCTTAAAATCTTCTTCACCTGCTCATTGTTAGGATACACCTTTCTAAGAGATTTCAAACCATTAATAATATCGATGAATCTTGTGAACATTTCAGTGATAGACTCATCAAGTTTCATTTTAAATAATTCTTAACTATGTACCAAAATATTGATTTTAGATTCCTTAACTTGATTGGTACCTTCATGTGTTACCTTTAGTCTATCCTATATGTCTTTAGCTGATTCACAAGTAGTAATACGATTGAATTTATTAGGATCAAGTGCACAATATAAAATATTCATGGCTTTGGCATTAGATTGTAGTATTTTCAGATCATCCTCATCCCACTCAGATTCGGGTTTAGGATCATCAGTTCTTTATACTCTTGTTGTAAAAGTGTTGAGACCATTTACTATAACTCTCCATAATTCATAATCTACCGATTGAATATAGATTCTCATTCTATTCTTTCAATAGTTGTAATTTTTGCTATTAAACATAGGTGGTCTATTTATGGATTGTCCCTCACCTAGAGAGCTTTCAAAGTTGGTTGTCATGGATCTATTTCTAGAATGTTAAGCCTAAAATAAGAATACAAGCTCTGATACCAATTGTTAGCCCAAAAAGCAACCCAAAAGGGGGGGTGAATTGGGTTTTTGAAAATTAATACAGTTAAGATTAATTAAAAACTAATCTAATTAATAGAACAGTGATTCAAGATAGATGAAAAGCAATGTAATCAATAAAGAAATGAAAAACAGAGCAATAGAAGGCACACCAAGAATTACCGAGGTTCAACCACAATTCGTGGTCTACATTCTCACCCCAAGATTCCCTTGAAGTCTTTTTCCACTGTGCAATTTTCAATTACAGAAAGGTGTTGATTTTCCAAGTGCTTAGCTCACTTTTACACAAGAACTGCTTCCCAAGTTCTTCCAGTTACCAAGTGGTTTTGTCTAAGATCCACTTCAACTAACAAGAGTTTTTCTTTTATAAGAGAACTTTCAAATTTTCACTTACAAGTGTATAAAGTTATACAAACAAAATACAGACTCTCTATCAAGAGTAGATAGGAAATTAAAAGCTCACTTAATGTCAAAATGAAGACAAAAGGAATGTTCAGATTTTTCTCAGCTTGATCAGTCAATCGATTTTTTTTTTCTTGTCTCTCTATTATATAAATATAGTTGGAAGCTTGTATATAAACCCCTGTATTGATTTCATCCATTGGTGATTGTTAGGAGCTCATTTAATGCAAGTCTAGTTAGTTATAACGTTAGAAAAACTAGCCATTATTTTCCAAGTGTCAACATTTGATTTCGTGTGTAGACACATCCGGCCTGCATTTTTCAGATATTGTTCACTGTCTCCATGTGTCGACACTTGATCATGCTGTTTTTAAATTTTTAGCTTCTGTCCTCATGTGTCGACTCTTCATTTTCATGTGTCGACATATTACCCAGAAATTTTCATTTATTCTTCCATTGATTAAGTTCCGCTTCAACAATATTATAAGATCTTCAAGGAGTCTTCTTTTTGAGGTATTGCAATAGATTGAGATCTTCAATCCATCAAAGTTGTCTTCCATTCAATTTGGATTGAATTTCCCTCTTGACAAACAAATCTTCTTTGATGCGAAGCTGCCAAAACTTCTTTCCATTAATGTCGAGTTCTTCTTCTTCATTGCAGAGCTCTTTCCATCTGCTGCTAATAACTTTTTCCTCCATTTAGAACTTTATATTCATGATGTCTCGTTACCAAGCTCTTTCTTTGTGCTACTAATCTTTTTTTCTTCTTTAGGATCACTTCAATGAATCTTTTATAAGCTTGATAAAGTCTACTCTTAAATATCTTCAATTTCTTTGAACATATATCATTTTCACATCCCAGAGGAAGTCTTCACTTGGATTCTTTGTAGAGATTTTGCAATTAAAATGAATTCTCTTTTCGAACACCTTCAATTTCTTTAAAATTAAGTCATCTTCAATTAATCTTTGCACGCTTGATGAAGTCTTCTTTTGAATACCTTTAATCTCTTCTAATGCAAGTCATTCTCATTGAGTCTATGCACACTTAATGAAATCTTCTTTTCAACACATTCAATATCTTCAAATGCAAATCATTTTATTGAAGTTGGAATAAGTGTCATTACTCTATTTGGTGCATCCACTTTGACATGTATTAGACTTTAAGTTAAAACCTTTAAGTCTAAATTATAATCATTATTAATCTGCACACTAAGTAAATACATTAGTAGAATAACACAAAGTTTAGTTATCATCAAAATCAACATGAGGATCAACCTTGAGTCAACAAAATAAATGAATTATCCAACATTATCAAGCTCACGTGTGCTATGATGCTCCTCCCTGAATCAGGAACTTTTCGGATAGGTTTTGAATTGGTCAAAACATCATACCTTAGGATTTTCGATACACAGAATCCATTGTTGATGTTAGTCTGATCATATTTTGATCATAGGAGGGTGATCTAGAATGAGTGATGAATGAACGATCAAATAGGAGTTGAAATGGTTCGACGGTCTAACTTGTTCAAATTGCTATGAAATTTTAATATATTGATTTTGTTAATAAATGCTGATTATCGAACGGATTAGATCTAATAGAATGATCTTTTATATTTGTTTACATAAATGGATATTATTCAATCCTTTCGGTGAACCCGATATTTTTGTGATGACAAATTCCCATTTGCTGCTTTTATTATTTATGGCCATTTGGTGTGATTTCAGTTGTTTATGATTGTGATGCAATGATTTATATATCAATGTTATCTTGATAATGCATTGCATTATTGAACATTCCCATATAATATTTTTATGATTGAGGAATGTATGCATTGATCCGTATAGACTTAATGGAGTAATGGTCACGAGCATTTGATATTGAATAGAAATGACAAGAAATGGTGTTATCTGGAATAGATGGATTTATAAGGAATGTTATTTGAAAATAATGGGAATTATAAGATAATAACAAGCATGGGATGTAAGAAAGTAGCGATTGTTCCTCTCTTAGGTAAAAAGCCCAGAATTGAGTCTTGGCCAAGCGTGTTTAGCGTCCTCAGGGGTGTGTTAGTCCACTCGTTCCACATATGAAAGATCTAGAAATGGGATTGGTGGATGGCATCATGGATTAGAGCTCTAAAAGCCATTGTTTTTTCAAAGAATTAATATATAATGGTGAGTAAGATCATCTGGAAGCTAGAAGATGTATTGAATAATGAGATGATATGACATTGAGTAGAATAAATGGTTGAGAAATTAAATAAAGAAATAGAAGAATGTCGTTGCATTTAACTGAGAAAGAGGGATCATCTTATGCATTGCATTGCCGTTATATTTGTTCAAATGCCTATATCCTGTTTTTTTTTTTATGTATTTGTTATATGCTTGATGTTTCGGACTACTGGGCATAAGTTCACACCCCATCAGATTTTGCAGGTTTAGGTTTGGACATGAGTACAGAGCGTTTGGACTAGCTAGATATTGGTTAGATCTTTCATGTTATAAATTCTATTAAAATTGTGAGTGATCTTGTATTCTATTATGTAGTCCAGTAGTACCTGGGAATATTAAGATTTAGATTTTTATTACTTAAATAACGTGTAGTTGCTCTGTTGTACCATGAACTGTTTGTTAAATTGGATTCTATTATTTTTACGATATTGAAATTTTTGTTTATGTTTTTCCAAAATTAGTTATTTTTACTATAAATCACATCCGGATTTTGGGGTGTGACAACTTGGTATCATAGCATAGATATTCGAACCCCAATGAACTGTGGGTAACATATTGGGCTTATCAATGTAGCTAGATAATATTTTTGTTAATCAGAGTTCACAACGAAAGTTGTATTTTGGCTACTTAAATTTTGTATTAAAGGTTTATTAAATTCAAGGGCAAAATTTTTAAAAGATGTAAAGGTTGTAATATCCCATTTATTTTTTTAGAAATATATTTTCATGAGCTTAAGAGCATTTAGAAATTTCGAGGACGAAATTGTTTTAAGGTGGGTAGATTGTAAAACCTCGATTTTTTTCTAATTATTTTATCTTGAATCTTTGCCACCTAATT
Source organism: Euryodendron excelsum (assembly GCA_033060915.1). Lineage (NCBI taxonomy): Eukaryota > Viridiplantae > Streptophyta > Magnoliopsida > Ericales > Pentaphylacaceae > Euryodendron > Euryodendron excelsum. The sequence continues at coordinate 32,038,230 of CM065385.1, read as the reverse complement.
TTATTTGTATTTTAACCTTTAATTTGACTTGGGAATTGTTTGGTTAAAATTTACTCAATTGTTGGCATGTTAAGAATTGTGCCACCTTGATAATTATGGGTCTACATTTAGGTATTTTTGTAATTTCGTTAAGCCTAAAGAAAATAGGGTTTCTTGTGGCTTGATATATATACATGTAACAATAGAGAGAGGTTTGGCTTTGTTTTGGAGTGTTACCCGAGAGATTGAGGTTGTGGTTAGCAAAGAGGTGGCGGCAATGGCAAGGGCTAAAAGAATAAGGAGTCTTCTTCCAGCGATTTTTCTGACCAATGGTTTAAGGTATGGGAAGGGACAATTTATTTGTTTATTTGTTTTGATGCAAAGTAACATTTTTTTATTCATATAGATTCATATATACAATATGTGACTGTGGGATATTCCGTGAAATTGCCGTAGATGTTGATTTTTTTTTTTTTTAATTTGCTTTGGTCTTGTTTCATACTAGAAAGAAGAAGAAAGTGTAGTAATGGAATATTATGACTGAATCTGCCATGATGTAGATGCATATATATATATATATATGTATGTATATGTATATATACACATGTGGGTTTGCATGATTAAGATATGAACTAGATGTGAAGAAGTGAAGGGAGATCGGCAATGTGATTTGGGTTGTTTGACCTTGATATGTATATAGATGTCTATATGTCTTGTGTGTTTGTATGTGAGGGGTTATTAACAGTGCTTGAGACAAATTGTTTTTTTTTTTTCTTTAGTAGAAAATAGAAGTAGATCATTGGAAGACAATATAAAAGGAAAAGAGTATTTGATCAGTTTGGGTGGAGGCCTTGGTGGCTTAATATACAAGACTATAAGATTTATACATATGTACGTGTGTGTATATATATGTATAAGCACCCCATTTTTGCTTGCTCGGCAATCTCCAGCCTGATCGAACTCCCTTTCAAAACTCCGTAAGTACATTCAAGCCTATATCAACTTTCAAACCCTTATCCAATCAGTTAATCGCTTTTCGGGCCTGCTGGGCCCAATAGAGACTTAATAACCATACGTACCCCTTGAGCCTCCAAGCACGTTTTAAGAAAGTTTAAAATCTCTCAAAACAGTAAGTCCATCTTTCCAAAGTATCACTAAGTAGTTAGGCGTACTCTGCATGCCTTCCTGTCTAATTTCTGTCCAATTCCGGCTTATTCTGGTTAAAATGACCGTTTTGCCCCTGAATGCCCCAACACTGCACAAATCCCACCGAACAGTAAAAGACTCTCCTGAAGACATCCCTGAACGACTTGGCACTCTTAACATGACATTTCAATCTATTCCTGACCATTTTCAATCGAAACTAGTCAAAATGACCTTTTTGCCCCTAACAACACAAACGCATCCCAAAACAACACTGGTCCTAGGTTATTGAATAGCATAAGATGGGGATTAAAATAGAGAATAGCCCAAGTAGGCTAGGAGGGAGAAGAGAAGAGTGGGGGAAGACAAAAATGTAAAAGAGATACCACATTTTGCCTTCAACACACTTGTAATCTTCAATAGATGCCTTGACTTGAACTTGGAAGGTTTCTAGTAGGCTTAAGGGGTAGGAAGGTGATGTTTAATGGTGTATAGGGCTATGTAAGTGAAGTGTATGGGTTAGGGGGAGGTGGCATCTAGCCTAAGTGTTGGAGGAGTGGAATGTATGTAGAGATTTGAGGTTCTGGAGTAGTTTCAGCAGAGCTTCGCATCAATTTCGGTTCTAGAATATGCAAAAGGGGAGGCTGGTATTTATAGGCAATTTGGAACAGGCCTGGTGCATGTGCAATATGTGCCTGGCCAAAATTTTCCTTGGCGCTTGTAGCACATGAGCCAATACTGTTTCATTGCCAAAATAACACGTGGCACCCATTGTACTGGCTAAATCCTGACGGTTGATCGAACTTTGGTCAATTTGATCAAAATCTGGACGCATGTAGCATGCGCTCTGTCACCGAGAGTGTTCGTCTAAACTTTGTCTCGATAATTAAGCCAACCGAGAAGGTTTCAGGAGAATCGGTTGCATCCACGATGTTCTCCTAGGGTTTCTCATGAACTTTTGTGTTTTAGAGAAGTTAGAAGGGTGTTCGAAAGTGCGAGATATCGTCTCAAGAAACGTGCAAAAAATTGCACCTTTGAGGAGCATCTGTGATACGCTCCGTAGGGGTTCGAAAGTAGCTATTTTTGTGTCACATGATCAAGGCCTTCGGAAGCAATCTTTTCGATCGGACCGTACCGATGGAAAGTACTTTGAAAGTACTTTCAGGAATTCTCTAATTTATGCATTTCTCAAGTTGTTTGATGGTGCGTTTCAATCAGGGAATTGGAGAAAAAGTCAACCTTGACGGAGCGTCTACGAGACACTTCAAGGGTTACCTAAAGTTATAGTTTTCGAGCCATACGATAAGGAGTTTCAGGAAGCGATCTATTCAATCAAGCAGTATTGATGGAAAGATCTATGAATGAGCTTTCGGGAATTCCCTGGTTTACTCATTTCTCAAATCATTTGATGGTGCATTATAACTAGAGGATCGGGAGAAAAGGCAATTTTGGCGGAGCGTCTGCGAGACGCTCCAGGGAACCCCCCTTTCTTGCATGCTTGAGCCAAGAGGGCTTTTAGTTCATGCCTAGAGGAAAGCTAGTGGGAGCCACTGTGTAGGAGGATCTCTCACTAGCCTATTTTAAGATGGTATGGCCTAAGAGCCCTTTGTTTATGTGGTGCAGCCTAAAGCCTTGTATACATTCATGACCTCCTTACATTTTGTTATCTTAATCATGTCTTGTTTGCTTGCCTTCATCTTTATGTTTATAATCATGTCCTACAAAACTTGCATTATTCTTATTTCCATGTCACTTTCAAGTTCAATACCCCTCTCAAAATAGTTCCAAGAATTGGCTCCTTGAAGTTTAGGATGAGATCTTAGAAGTCATGCTTTAGAAAATTTCCCACTAACCCCCTAACTCTCACTTTTGTATCATTGCATTCCCACTTGCATAAAAATGGTTTTCAAACTCTCTAACTCTCAAGCTTCTATTCTTTCAAGTTTAGTGGTTGAAATGGCCCATGGAACCCTCTCTTGAGTGGTCTCCCTTTCATATTGGCCATAGGAGCCCTAAATTGATAGAACGGTTCCCTTCACTTTCTATTCTTGCACAAAAGTGATTTTTAAACTCTTTAATTTCCAAGGTTTCCATTCACTCAAGTTTAGTGGTTGAAATGGCCCCATGGAACCCTCTCTTGGGTTGTCTCCCTTTATATTAGCCATAGAATCTCTACCTTGTTGGAATGGTCTCCTCTAAAAATGGTTTTCAAAATCTTTTTCTCAAAAATGATTTCCGAAAATTCATTCTCTCCATCTTTGCATCAAAAATGGTTTTCCAAAAGTTGTCATCATTATATTGATTTTTGAAATCCCCACTCTTGTCAAGATAAAGGTTATAATGGCCCTAAGAAAACCTTCCTTGGAATGGCTTTCAAGCAGCAACCATATAAACTATACTCTTGGCTAGAGTCAAATTTTCATGGAAATGATCTTCAAAAGGGTTGTCAACTAAAGGCCTTTGCATAACATGATTTCTTTTCTAAAACTCTTTTCAAAAGTGCATAAAACCATCTTTCAAACCATCCTCTAATCCAACCCTAGGTTAACTTGACCCTAGTCATCCACCTTAGGTTAACTTGACCCTAGTTGTCCAACCCTAGATTAACTTGACTCTAGTCGTCCAATCTTAGGTTAACTTAACCCTAGTTATCCAACCCTAGGTTAACTTGACCCTAGTTATTTAACCCTAGGTCTCCTCAACCGTAGTTAGTTAACCCTAGTTAATTAACCTTAGGTTAACCAAAGCCTAGGTCACCTTAACCTTAGTTAGTTAACCTTAGACTACCTTGACCCTAAGTTAACCTAACCCAAGTTAGTCAACCTTAGGTCACCCCTAATCATAGGTCAACCTATCCTAGGTTAGTATACTTCAAGGTTCCAACTCATGAACCCCTTTTAAAGGTTCTTTCTATTTAAAACTATTCTCATGACTCACTTTTTCAAAACCTCTTACTCTCTTGAGATTTCAAAAGCTAACTTCATAACCTCTTCAAATATTCCCACATTCTATCTTCAAAATATTTTCAAAAATATTTTCAAATACTCACAAGCCTAAGGTGTCCCTACCCCTTTATGGTTAAGGATTCCAAAAGAACGTGATACATCAAGAACAACTCCCAAAGTTGTCCATATTAGGATTCCAAAACCACTTACAAAAACTTTTCGAAGATCTATTTACTAAAACACTCCCAAAATCATACCTCCCAGGTTTTCAAAGCATGACTACAAAACCTTTCAACACCCTTGAAGTTGTTCTAAGAGCATTTTGAAACCCTCTAAAATCCCCTTTTAAGATTTCCAGGTTCCATCTCAAAACACTCCACTACCCGATTTCAAATCAAAACTTTCAAGTTCTCTTTTTCCAAAGACCATAAAGCGTCTTCAAACTTTTTCAAAGACTCCAAAGTGTCTTCAAAATTTTCAAAGATCTCAATGTGTCTTCAAAACATTCCAAAGGCCCTAATGCGCCTATTTGCCATTAGGCTCTTGCCCGAACTACGAATGACCTGATTCTTGCCAAATGAGATATGTAGGCAATCTAAAATGGTGCGGTCATAACTCTTATTTCAACTCCAATCCCCTTTTCAGCATCATGCATCATTCATCCAAAAAGTAATGACCAAACTCCGTTTTTAAAATTTTAAAGTGGATAATAAGTGGACAATGGTAACCGATTATTCTAGTGAATAAACAAAGGGTGATTAGACATATAGGTACCGAAAGGGTGAGGTAGGGTGATGATCTTAGGATATCTTCCCTACACGTAACCAACCCCCGGACCATAGATTTCTGCTTTCGAAAGACCAAATGGAGTTATTTTTCAAAAAGGGCTTTAATACTTTCAAAGGTTGCCAAACAACCTATTTTTCTTAAAAACCCTCCCTCAAGGAGGTATTTTCAAAAATCCTTTTTCAAAAACGCTAAGTTTAATCTTCGGATTATATTTAGTTTTAGATGCCTTAACTCACCTTAACTAAGTTAGGTGGCGACTCCTATTTTTCTAAAAAGCCCTTAACCAAACTTATTTCAAATTCAAACCTAGTCACACTTATCTTTCTAGGAGAATGGGTTCTAGTGATAAAGTTTCATGCTTTTGTTTCCGAGCCGAAAGGACCTTGGACCCAAAAAACCGGGGCGTGACAATATGAATGTACACGTGGGTTGAGCCTATGCTAAATGTGTGTGCCGGAGAGGCGAAGATGAGAAAAGCAATTGGGGGCCATGAATGTTCTGGGTTCAAAGTTGCCATAGATGACCATGGTTAGATGCTTTAATTTCATGGTTTCAAAACATAACAAGAATTGGAAAATAAAACTAAATAATAGCAAAGGAAGAAACTGAATGTAGATGTACTTTTGTACATATGCAACGTGTATGGTTGTGAGAGGAGTGGGGAACAAAACCAATGTGTGGGTGGAGGCTATATACACACACAGATGTGTGTATATAGACATGTTAAGTGTGTGTTTTTGGAGGGCTAGTAGTGTGAACAAAATTAGAAAGATAGAAGAGTAAGAAAAGAAAAGAAGAGAATGGAGACGAACAGAAAAGAATAAAATAGGGAAATATTGTTGGTTAAAGGGCAGAGAGATAAATTGATTTTATGTTTAGAGAGAAGAGCAGCTAGGTCCGCTAGAGGTGGAAGATAAATAAAGGAATTATCCAGCGTTATTAAGCTTAGGTGTGTAATGGTGCTCCTCCCTCAATCGGGACATTTTCGGATAGGTTTTGAACTGGTCAAAATATCATACCTTAGGTTTTTTGATACACTGAATCCATTGTTGATGTTAGTTTGATCATAGATGGGTGATCTAGAATGAGTGATGAATAAACAGTCAAATAGCGGTCAAATAGCAGTTGAAATGGTTCGACGGTCTAACTTGTTCGAATTGCTATGAAATTTTAATGTGTTAATTTTGATAATAAATGTTAATGATCAAACAGATTAGATCTAATAGAATGATCTTCTAGATTTGTTTACATAAATTGATATTATTTGGTACTTTCAGTGAACCCGATATTTATGTAATGACGAATTTCCATTTGTTGCTCTTATTATTTATGGCTATTTGGTATGATTTCAGTTATTTGTAATTGTGATGCCATGATTTGTATATCAATGTTATCTTGATAATGCATTGCATCATTGAATATTTCTATATAATATTTTCATGATTGAGAATGTATGTATTGAGCCGCATAGGCTTAATGGAGTAATGGTCATGCCCATTTGATATTGAATAGAAATGATAAGAAATGGTGTTATCTGGAAAAGATGAATTTATAAGGAATGTTATTTGAGAATAATAGAAATTCTGAGATAATGACAAGCATGGGGATGCAAGAAAGTAGGGATTGTTCTTCCTTCAGGTGAAAAGCCCGGAATTGAGTTTGGGCCAAATGTGTTTATCGTTCTCAGAAGTGTGTTGGTCCACTCATACTAAGGTTGGTGGATGACACCATGAATTAGAACTTTGAAAACCATTGTTTTTCCAAAAAAATAATATATGACAGTGCGTAAGGTCATCTGGAAGTTGGAAGATGTATTGAATAATGAGATAATATGGCATTGAGCATAATAAATGATTAGGAAATTAAATAAAGAAATAGAAGAATGTCATTGCATTGAACTGAGAAAGAGGGATCATCTTATGCATTGCATTCACAATGCATTGCTGTTATATTTGTTCAAATGCCTATATCCTGTTTTGTATGTATTTGTTATATGTTTGATGTTCTGGACTACTGAGTTTAAGTTCACACCCCACCAAACTTTACAGGTTTAAGTTTGGATACGAGTATAGAGCGTTTGGACTAGCTGGATATTTGTTAGATCTTTCATATTATAAATTCTATTAAAATTGTGAGTGATCTTGTATTCTATTATGTAGTCCGGTAGTACTTAGGAATGTTAAGATTAAGATTTTTATTACTTGAGTGACGTGTAGTTGCTCTGTTGTACCATAGACTGTTTATTAAATTGAACTATATTATTTTTATAATATTAAAATTTTTGTTTATATTTTTTTAAAATTAGTTATTTTTATTATAAATCACATCTAAATTTTGGGGTGTGACATTATTAAAATTCAATACTCATAGAAATTATTGTTGGAATTCAATACATCAAATTTCAATAGTGAGAATCTATTCGCACATAACAATTATGAGCTTCCTCTGCTTTCTTGGGCCACCTACTTTACTGGCTTTAGAGACTTTTGACCATCCGTTATGAATATTGTAGGTGGGCATTGCTGACACAGCTGGAACAAGTGGAATTCGACTACAACTTCGATGACTTCTGCCAGTTACGTTTTCGTTTTTGTTTTTTCATGTTTATAAAAGGAAAAGAAATGACAATTTTTAATTTTGTATTTTTTTTATTAAGCAAAAAAGATAGAAAGAGTTAACCAGTGTAGCAATTTTTTTTGGTCGTGACTATGAGGATTTCCTTCATTACAGAATTTTCGATTTAAGTCATATTTACTGACCTCGGAGATGATGAGTCTGTCACCGCAACTCTACTAAAATACAAGCGACATTCAATATCTTTTTAACAACATTGGGTTTTCGAATTACTATCGTAAGTAAATTTAAGCACGACATTTGAAACTAGAGCAGAATTCTAAGTCCACTTGTCGAAGCTAACTCAACTGTTACTTTGATTTTTTTTTTTTTTTTTGTGTGGTGTTCTTGGAAGACTATTGAAAACCCTATCATTTTTATAATGTTATTTTATTTTCATATTATAACAGTTCTCGAAATTCATAGCAATCACACTTTTTTTTCCTTAAAAATTGAGGTATTTTTTAAAAAATATTACAAAACAAGTTCTTGAACTAGTTTGCTAAACATGTTTGACAAAAATAGATTTTAAAATTAGTTTGCACAATTTTGACAAAAATAAAAAAAAAACTAAAAATAAAAAATATAAATCAAAATCGTAACCTAATAAAGGTTCCCCTAAGTGGAGGCCGGGGCGAACTGCAATTCTATGTGCAAGCTGAATGAGAGGCAGCTGGAACGATCGCGTTCCGTTTCGGTCAATCGATTCGAATTACGAAAATGCTACAATTAAATGAGAACACATACCAGGTATAAACGAGTCTATCACTACACAAATACTCGTTGGAAGATTCTAATGGAATTCACGTAATAAATGTACTTGTGACTATGTACAGTATTTTTTTAATAATTTAGCTCATATTTGTGCGTGCTTACGTCTGCATTTTTTGCCACTTGGAACTACTTATTGAAAAAACTTTCTCAATTTTTAATAATATAATAAAATATTTTATGCAATAGTTATACCACATAACTTTACGAACTGATGTCACAAATTAATAAAATTACGTCAAGTACGTGAATTTTCATCCTAATAACTTTTTATTAAGTTTTTTTAGGTTAGTTTTTTTGAATTTTAATTTTTTTAGATATTTTTATTGTAGCATATACAAGTAAAAAAATTCAATTTTTTTTATAACTCATAAACAAAAAAAAGTTAACTTAAAAAAAAAATAAAATAAACTTACCGAAGCTCACAAACTAATATGACTTTTGTAGTGGTTAAGATTTAAACATGTTTATTATGGGAATGATCTGATTGAGTTGTTTGTTATATCACCGCTGTAGTAATATTTTTTGCATCCCAATATTAGTTGCAGTTAGAGCATTGAGGTGGTCCATCCATCTTTACCGTGGGCCAAATTAGCAAGTCAAAAATAAATTAGGAGTGCTATTTACGCATGCATTTAATTGAAAGCATGTGGAGCGGTAGTTTTGTGACAAGAATGTGCAACTCTCTCTCTCTCTCTCTCTGTCTCTCTCTTGCGTAGAAATCACATTCTTCAGAAACGCCCATCGTGACTTAACCAATTCACTTCAATAAACTAATGTATTATGAGAAAAGCTGACAATTATATTAGCCACGACAAGCCTAGTAAGCACATCAACAATAACGTAATCTAGAAGTTGAACTTAACATCTTAACCACTGAGATACTATCACTGTTAACAAATGATGCCATTAAACCATATATATTAGTATCGACATAATTTGCAAGATTGTTAACAGCTTAGCCAATATGCATATCATAATGTGCTACAACCATCACGAGTCCTCATGAATCGACTCTCTATGGCTGTGCCGAGAACCCTTTTTTTAACACTTGGCATAATTGTAGAGTTAAACAATTAACCATTTTTTGGATTATAAATAGGTCGGGCTGAGCCAATTCAAATCGAGTAAGATGTTTAAGCTTAACTTATTAATTTTTCTAACCCATTTCCAACGAATTTTTGAGAGTCAGGAGCTTAACTTTTTGTGCTTTTTTTTTTTTTTTTTTTTGTTTTTGCAGTTCAAAAGTATTTTCTTTTTAAGCTTTATCAAGTGAAGTTTAAGTCAAATTTAAAAAATTAACTAGTCTCAAAGTGTGTTCAACCTATAATTTAATATATTAGGAGTCCATATCAGGTGAGTTTTTAGCAAACAGTTCATTTTACAAACTCTAATCTTATCGGAGATTAAATTTGTCACAAACCCAAAATCAATACAATTAATGAGAGATTTTCTCTATCTACTTTACTAACGGATGAGATGTTACGGTGATTAGGATGTTAACACGTACATTTGACGTAATTTAATTGGCTTGTGATATCGCATTAACAAAATAACGTGATGTCACATCAATAAAATGATGTGATATCACTGTTACATTAAACATTTTATCATTCGGGTGAGAGGTTTTCAACGGTGTATTTCATTTACTTTTTTCTTCTTTCCTCAAAGAAAAAAGTCTAGTGGTCAGATAGTACTAAGTGCTAAATGATAATTTTTATTAAATGATGACACGTGATGTATGAATGTAATATCAACCTGAGATAGTGGGTTGTGAAAAAACTTTTAAGAAAAATATACTACATGATAAAAGTTGATAAATTATTTCCTTAAAAGTCTTTTTACTACTTTAAAACTTAAATTACTAATATATTTATATGTTACGTATCATTATTTAAAAAAAACATTATCAAATATTCAGTACCGTCCGATAACTAGAATATTTTCGCTCCTCACGCATCAAGCCTGCCCTAAATATGGTCAGGTCTGTAAGCAGTCATTTTAAATTTCTGGTTCGGTCGATTATTTCCCACTCCCCCGCAAAAGCGCGTGCTGAAACTTGAAATGCTAATTAATCAACTCCCGTAATAAATCCTTCCCTTCTACCTCTCCTCCACCGTTTCGGGGCCAGGACTGCCCTTACAGCGGAATCGAGATCTGTGCTCTCTCTCTCTCTCTCTCTCTCTCTCTCTCTCGCTCTTAAAACTTTCTCTCTCTAGAACTGTGCGAGGGTTCATGAGAGACATGGAGAAGCTGATGGGGTCGCTCGTCGTCGTCGCATTGATCATAACTTGCTCCGTAACGCAAGTGAGATCGGATGGATCTGATCACAGGTACAAAGCTGGAGATTCTGTCCCTCTATACGCCAACAAGGTCGGCCCCTTTCACAATCCCAGGTACAGATCTCTTCCACGTACTCCATGCCTTGACGATCTATCCCTCACCGTGTATTTTTTTTTTAATCTTCATCTTCTGCTCAATTTCTCGTATGGCTGCTAAAATTCTGTGGTTCTGATGCTCTCTGGACATTGCAGTGTGGGACTTTGGAGTGGGTTTCTGAGATCTGTTGGATAAATTAGGTTTTTTTGTGATGCATTAGTTGGATCTTGTTCAAATACCATACATACATGTTATACATATCCAGGTGTATATGTGGGCTGCTGCTGGAAAGCCTATGCAATGCAATGGAATCAATTTCAGTTGATTTGAAAAGATCAGAGCTATTTTATCAAAGGTTCAGCCTTTGTGGGTCAAGCGACCAAAGACTGCATTGACTTCATGAGCTTTTCCGTCCTCTGTGGATTGATCATTATAGAGTTTGAAAATCTCTTCGAAAATAATTGATACCAAATTGAGCTGGTATTGTGTATCTTTGGATCTACGAACTGCATAGGTTTTACCTACCTGCAGCTCCTAGAGATCAAATATTATTGTACTATATGGGCTCGAGCTACGAACAAAATTGATCGGTGTAGGTCGAGCTGAGCTCAATTTTGAATTCAAAACTTGGACTAGGCTTGGGCTGCTTGAAATTTCGTATTAAGTAGTTTTGTTGCTTTGTGAAAATGAGTTCCTCAGATGTCACTACTGGTCGGTAAACTTGGTGGAATAAGAATTCTTTAGTGAAAAACTGAAGCACTGTCCATTTAGGTCAGTCACTTAATCACGTGCTGTATGGTTTTAAATCCAAACTTGAGGAATTGTAACCCTCACGTTCAACCACATCAATATTTATATCCATATATACATACATATATAAATTGTGGGTTGGCGAGATGAAATTTTATTAACCAAGTTAGATATTGCCAACATCCACTAGAGCTCAACACATGCCTGAAGGCAACAAAGGAAACAACCTCCCATAGCATGAGAGGATAGGAAACCAACCTGCTAAAGATAAAACAAAAGACACGATATAAGGGTACTCAATGATGTCCTCAGGTACCCAAATACATCCTCTCAAAAAATGAAAGGGAAACCAAATACCTAGCCCTTAAAATCATACTTTCACAACTTGGGAGCATAGATCTTGAAAGGACGCCATCAGGATATGGAATAAACAATGGACCAATTTATTCTAAGTCAACAATTCTTCTATGTCCAAGCAAAGAATCTGCTCTGGAGTAAAAAGACACACCAATGAAAGCCCCACCATCCAGAATAAACAAATAACTTTAAGCAAGCAACATCCCATCCTACTGGGTGTCACATATGAAATATTGTCCCTTGAGAATAAATCAAGGCTGGAGCAATGTGTGCACTAATGGCGCATGGAAGAAGCACATTGTAGTTAAACTCTTGCTGTGCACATGCATACACATGTCGGGCACCATAACACATCATACATGAAAGTTGATGCCCTCACACTAGGATCCTGGTTCCCCCCAATATCTAGTAGAGATTTCTCCTTGAAATATACACAATATAGCGGTAGCATAATAAAGATGCATATGTTCCCTTTTTTATGCAAGCTTGTTTGGCACTATGTTTTGTATATTTCTATACATTATCAAACATTTCTTTTTGAATAACTACTTCTTGAGTATGTTTCTCTAGAAACTAAGATTCCAATTTTTATATGGTAATGGAACCTAAACCAGTCATGATCTGAAAAGGAAAATAAAACTAACCTAGAAAGGCCAATATTTGCTTGTACACTGTACAGGGCTTGACAACTAAATGTACTGAAATGTGTGTGCCTCCACATTGGCTAAACTACCTTCATGAAGGAGCTTTAGTTAGCCAAGCTTAAGCCCATCATGAACTATTTGGGCTTTTTTTAAACACTCCTTGGAACTCTAATCACACCCCGGCAAGTGAAATAGATGCAATGGAGAATATGGGTATCGGGTGCCAAATTTAATACTAAGACTTTGGAGAAGAAATAGGGAGGCGGGGAGATCTGTAAATGAGTAATTAGTCATATTATACAAACCTATATAATTAGTGAGGTGTGGCATGTTGGGATTATATTGTCATATGTGATTTAGGAGGCACATGGTACACGGGTTAGGTTTTTACTTTCAAGGTGGCCAGGTTATGTCAAGGGAGGAGCCTATGGGCCCACTAAATTTTTCATGGGGTTGGGTTGAGCTTGGTGTCAGTATGGCCAAGCTCAATCAGAGCTAGAAAGTGTGGGACCACTACAGTTGTGATGGGGTTGGGTTGAGCTAGGCCTCAATGCGGACAAGCCCAATCTGAACTAGAAAGTGTATTCTCGAGGTTGAGCTCCGCTCATCTAGAAATAAGCTTCCTCATCCCAAAATTGGCTCAACAATCATCTACTGGGTCCAAGTTGAGTGAGGGCTCACCTAAGATGAGTCATCGTAGCTTAAAAATAGGCTAATTTTGGGCTAGTTCTTATGTAGGGGGAAGGGGGAGGATTGAAATATATTAAGAACAAAGCCAAGGCCAAGCACAGGTAGAAGACAAAGCAAAAGGCTTGTTTCTCCATCATAGGTATTTTGAGAAGTGAATAGAAACTTGTTTACCACGAGAATTCTAGCATGAGTAGAAAATCAAAAGGCCCTCTGACTACAGCTGTTAGCTTGATTTGTATCTTTTGCCACCCTCGAAGGGAAGGTGTGCGCAGTTCAATTTTGGATGGCTCATAGGTGTATGTCCAACCTTTGAAAAAAAATGAAGAAGAAGAAGATGAAGAAAGATATAAAGAGAGAAACGACGACACTGGGAATGGATACTAGGTCAACTCTTGAAGTTTGTGAAACTTTTGTAACCTAGTAACTAAGAAGCACAAACATGGGAGTCTGGGACACGGACAAGGACACGGGACATGAGACACTTCACCCAATAATCAGGATATGGACATTTTGAGGATATAACAAAAAAAATTATTTTTATTTGTAAATATATGGGATGATATTCACAAATATCCAATAACCAAAACTAGTGGAGAATAAAACACAAAGCATGCCATACCAATACATTCAGAATAAATTGCAACTTGGTATAAAAAACAGTTCAAAATACCTCTATCCTTCATTTACATAATTTCACATCCGGTACCATCAAATATCATACTTAGGAAAATTTAATAAATCCAAAATTCTGGCACATCTCTAAACACTGAAACCAAAACTGACACAAAGGCTTCAGATTCACTTCACCTCATTCTCGCTCACTTCATGACTACATCTAACCACTTGTAACTCTTCATAAAATCACATCTTAAACAAAAAGAACATCACTGCTCCATATAAAATTCACAATATATATTAAAGCAATAATTCTTTCAAAATATTTCCCAAACTAAGTCAAAACCAGAATTGTGGGGCCAGTCAATTCTAGATTTAGCAATGATTTATAATGAAAATAATCGAAGTCTTCCACTTGTGGGGACACCCAATTCAAGATTTAGCAATGACTTATTGAAAATCACTTCTCACCCAGTTTGTGTTTAAGAATCAAATGAACTGAGTGGGAAGGTTCGATTCGACAAAATGATAATACATAGAAGAAAAGCATTTGTCTAATGACAGATTTTGCTCTACAGACATATCAACATCAGATACAGCGAAAATACAAGATTCAAACACTGAAAAACATATATTTCTCAAAAAATATGACAAAAAAAGATACCTCAAGACTACATGCAGTCAGGACTCTTTCTTCGCCTGCTGGTCGAATATGTTGAGAAGTAAAACCTTGAGAAAAATTTTGCACCAGTGGCTGTTGAACAGGTTGCCAGTGCTTGGATCCTCTGGAGGTCACTCTCTCTTGGTCTCGATCTCAGCTTGTCTGAGATTAGGGTAGAGATGTCTAAAATTTTGGGGCAAATTATGTTTTCTCATTTTTGTTGCAGAATAAACATTTCAAAATTACAGCTGAGATGTCAGATGTGCCTGGGCCGTGTCTGGCTGAGTGTCCCTGTTGTGTCTAGGCCAAAAATATAAATAAAAAGTTTGGACACGTCACACGAATCTGGCCGTTTTTGACATGTATCTGTGTCTGATAAGTGTCAGACATGGCCTCCACCCCTATTTTGGTGTGTATGGGCCTAGCTGTATGTGTTGAATGACCTGTTCAGATGAGCTTCCCGAAAGATGCTTTTATTTAAAAAGGGAATTTGTTTTGTGCACTTATTGAAGAATGAAATTAATACAAGGGCCTAGAGAAACATAAATCTCCAAGGGACAAAGCACGTAACCTGTTGCGAAATGAAAAACATAGGCTCAAAAGTATTTGTATTTGATGTTAAAATTGTAATGGAGCCATTGCAAGATAGATGGTAATTCCTTTATTGCTGAATTTATTGGGGGAATTATCATGAAACATACTTCAATTGTATTAATTGTTTGGTGAATTTTTCTTTCACGTGCTTTACTTTTTTTCCTGATGATGGGCTAATGGAACTCTTTTTTGTGTTTTCCAGTGAAACATACCGCTATTTCGATCTGCCCTTTTGTGTGCCAGGTTCCCATGTGGTCATCCTTCTCTTAGTTTTTTCATGTTTCAATTGTTTGCTTTTGTCCATGGAAGTTTATATCATTTGTGGGATGTCATACCAGATCATGTCAAAGAGAAAAAGGAAGCTCTTGGTGAAGTACTGAATGGAGACCGTTTAGTCAGTGCCCCCTATAAACTTGATTTTTTAGTTGAGAAAGATTCTGAAATGGTTTGCAAGAAGAAGCTGACGAAGGAAGATGTTGCTCGGTTCCGGAGTGCTGTCACAAAGGACTACTACTTCCAAATGTACTATGATGACTTGCCCATCTGGGGTTTCTTAGGAAAGGTTGACAAGGAAGGCAAAACTGATCCTAGCGAGTACAAACATTACCTATTCAAGCATCTTCACTTTGAGATCCTTTACAACAAGGATCGTGTCATTGAGATTAATGTGCGGACTGACCCTCATTCCCTTGTGGACATCACTGAGGATAAGGACATTGACGTGGACTTCATGTACAATGTTAGGTGGAAAGAAACTAACACTACTTTTGAGAAGCGGATGGAGAAGTACTCACAGTCTTCTTCACAACCACATCACTTGGAAATCCATTGGTTTTCAATAATCAATTCTTGTGTGACAGTTCTCCTCTTGACTGGTTTTCTTGCCACGATTCTAATGAGAGTCCTGAAGAATGACTTTGTTAAGTAAGGAACATTTCTCATTTGTTATTGTCATCTTCTCTAAGATGTCCCTTATTTATGCGTTTATATGCATGTGTTTTCAATTGTAAAAGGTATGCGCATGACGAGGAGACGGTCGATGACCAAGAAGAAACTGGATGGAAGTACATCCATGGTGATGTTTTCAGGTTCCCAAAGTACAAGTCATTGTTTGCTGCAGCTCTTGGTTCTGGCACCCAGCTATTTACCCTGTAAGGATGTTTTTAAAGCTGTTTTGTTCAATTAGTTCAAGTTGATTTTGCAAGTTGTTTTCATCAATTACTCAGTTTAACTTATGTGTGCTTTTCTGTCAGTGCAATTTTTATCTTCATACTTGCGCTTGTTGGTGTTTTCTATCCATACAACCGGGGAGCTCTGTTCACTGCACTGGTTGTCATATACGCACTCACATCTGGGATTGCAGGCTATACTGCCACCTCTTTCTATAGCCAGCTGGAAGGAACAAATTGGGTGTGTGGCTTTGAGTTCCGCTTTTTATATTCCTTTGTGTGGATTTATTGTCAAATTTTTTGTCTCCAAGTTTTAGAGACTTTGTATAGCTTCATGTCTTGTAGCTTTGTCCTGTTTCTGAACTTTTATAAAATTGTACTGGTTTTGAAGTTGTTTGTTCTTAAGGATTCTGTTTGAATATAGAAAAGGGGAAATAAATTGTTCTAAATCCTATGAATTTATAGGGCCTATTCTATTGGGAATTGAGGAACTAGAGGACTACGGTTTTCATGAAATAAAATTCTCCCTTTTTGTTTTTCCGTTTGAAAACATTACGTTCTTATCCAATATGCACTTACATTCTATTTTTTGCATAATCCAATTGCTGATGTTGTACTCTTTCACACATCTGCACAGAGTTTGGACTTCTTTAGTGGTTTGTCAGAGAGAAATAGGGAGGGAGAGAGTTTGGTTTTGTTGAAAGATGGATTAGTTTAACAAATTTTTTGTTTTTTGTAAAGTACTTCCCTTTAACAGGAAAAACTGATAGAAAATTGGTTAGTTGAGAAACCTACTTTTGCATTGGAGCTTATAACATAGATAATTGAGCTTTCATATCCCGTCTAGTTGATAAATAGGAAGAGGCAAATTTGTTCCTAGAAAGTTCTCTTGAACATCACTTGGGAATGTGGAAGTATAGTAGCCATTCCTACACAGTTTTTTGAAGATGTGGTCCCCGCTACTTTATGTTGGAGTGAATTATTATCAAATTCATCACACGCATGTTCTGTCTTGCTAATAATTACTCAAGTTCTGCTGTTCTCTAAGATGTATGAAATCAGTTCAATTTATTTTATTTTTTGGAAATTACTTTGAAATGGGATTACATTCTTCTCCCAGTCTATGTAGTGCAGGATGGTAGTACCATCATGATGATTAGAGAGATGTAGAATATCAGGATTTGTGTAATTTTTTTTTGTTATGCCCTTGTTCTACCTTTTGCATGGCAAATGCTGATCTAATTTTCAATCCCTGACTTTGCAGGTCAGAAATTTGTTGTTGACTGGAAGCCTGTTTTGTGGACCTCTGTTGCTCACATTCTGCTTCCTCAACACTGTTGCAATTTTTTACAGTGCCACAGCAGCACTGCCATTTGGTACCATTGTTGTGATAGTTCTTATATGGACTCTTGTCACATCACCTTTGCTAGTATTGGGTGGTATTGCAGGAAAGAATAGCAAGGCTGAGTTTCAAGCTCCTGTTCGGACCACAAAATATCCTAGAGAGATCCCACAATTGCCATGGTATCGTGGAACACTTCCTCAGATGGCAATGGCTGGGTTTTTACCTTTCAGTGCGATCTATATTGAACTCTACTACATATTTGCCAGTGTTTGGGGTCACAGGATTTATACCATATACAGCATCTTATTTATAGTCTTCATCATTCTCCTAATTGTTACGGCTTTCATCACTGTGGCTTTGACATATTTTCAACTTGCTGCTGAAGACCATGAGTGGTGGTGGAGGTATGTATGAAGTTCACTGGTATTTATTATTTCTGCATCCTGCTCGGGGAAGTATTTTTTATGCTTTAAAAGTTGCTGTTAAAAAGTGATGCTTTTGCTTGGTTGATGTATTCTTCCAATGGCTACTTGTGCACAAGTGATTTTTTGATAGGGATAGCCGATGGCATTCTAATTTCCTACTTATTTTCTCCCCCTTAACGTCATGTGATCACAATTTCTTTCTTGATTTGGTCACACCATAATTTCAATTTTCTCATCTGAACTCATTTTGTGAGTTGCTTTTGGGGGTGGTTCGGCCTACAAAGTACAAAGCAATATTTGTTTCATGTGGAGGTAGAGAAAATGGAATTATCTTTAAGAATTATAGTGTATATGGATTATTCACAGCAGAGATGGTATCTTACTAACTTGCATGTAATTATGAGTCAAATAATGAAAAGGCACCCACTACATCATATCAAACTTATGAAAGTAATAATGCACCGGTGATATTTCACTGCCCTAGTATGTTAAGTTAATAGTGGTACTTTTGGAAGAATGATTTAGTCTTATGCAAAATATGTCCAGTTATTTCAGTCCTAATGTACGGACCAGTTAATACATCTTAATGAGGTAGCCATTGTTTAGAAATTTTCTTGGTTAATTGGTGGACAGTTGGGATGTTGCCATGACCCTAAGAAGCATGGACATGGACACGTGTGTCGGACACAACACATGTCGAACACTCTGATACGATGATTTTAAAAAATTACAAGACTGGACACGGCAAATATATTTCTATATTTATATTATATATGTCATATATAGAAATATCTTACTCAAATATAATTCAAAAATTGCAAAGTAGCACTAATTAAAATTAAAAACGATGTATTCCATAGTTTAATGTAAAATTAGGGTAATTGGATCCCAAGTTATTTTATTCAAACGTGATATATTTCATGTGTGCTTAAGTGATGAACACGCATGTCCCCCAAGTGTCCGAAGCATATCCAGTTCTAAAAAATTAATAAACAATAGACACATTTGGACGCGTGTTCGACACATGTCGGGAACCATCTGACGAGTGTTGTGTTCGACATGGACACTTCACTTTCTTAGAAGTGTCTGTGACCTAATGTATTTGTAAATCTGATTTGTTGTTTTAGAAGATCTGTTTGGATTGAAAATGCACATCTTGCGTAGCTTTGGAGGTATAATGTGTCTTAGTATTTTGATTTTCAAAAACTTTGTATTGGAGATATCAATGTTCCCTGGCTCATGGATTATTCAGTACAAGAAAATGGGAAGGATATTGAGCATGGCATACCACATGCTGTAGAACTTGGTATAATAAGGGTAGTCTTGTAAAGATAAAATTATCGCAATGTATTATGGTACTTAAACAATAGAGACTGATTTTGTGTCAACAATTAGACATCTGATGAGGCATATTCTACTAAAATGCATTTCTACTTACTTTGAAGTTTTCTAATATTCAGCTTTCTAAAATGAAAACACATTTCTGTGCATATCCTGTTCATGTGGAGCTATTGTTATGTGACCAAAAATAGTTTGTCTCGGAGTCAGACTTGCACGAGAGTATGCTTGCTGCAGCAACGAAGTGCGCAAGCATTACATTGCCTCCCTTTGCGTGCCGCTATTCGCTCTTTTGACCTTTTTTGTTTTGTTATTTATTGTTGTGATTTTCATTTTGTTCTTTTCTCAATTAATGGGTTACCTTTATTTGGTCAAGTATGTGAGGAAGTGGTGTCCTGTTTCATTATATAATTAAGTGTAAATGATTTATTATTTAGATTTAGTGTTTGGAATGGAAGTTTATGTCTTGTGGAATGTGTGTTCTAAAATGTTGATCTGTAGAGTATTAGGGTGTTCTGGTAACCATGCGAGCTTTGCCAAGCACTTAAGTTAAAATTGTATAAATTTGACAAATAGGACACGTACATTTAATTAAGAGATATGAATATTTTAGTGCAATAATCTTAAAGTTAGTATTAGAAAACAAAGAGCGGCAACGTTTCACGTCTAGGAGATAGTCACAACTCAAGTGACTTTTGATTGTGATTACTTGCAGAGGATGCTTTTTTTTTTTTGCTGTGAGATATAAAAAGGAAATAAAACTTGACAATCTGATGGCAGTTTTGGGGTTGTGGGTTCTTTGATAAATTATATCTTTATCACCTTATTAACTCCATGTAGGTACAGGCTGTTGGCCTTTAGCGAAAGTGTCAAAAAAGGGGACAAGTTGACATCAAGATGGTGGGACAGATGATTGGCAATTTAGAAAGTTCTATTTGTGAGAACATAGAGCTAGCACTAAATTAGATTCAGAAGAAAAAATAAATTTTAGTTAACATGGTTCTGCCATGTGCCATGGAGGCCAAAATTGCATCATGGAGTAGCAAATTTAAAATGCTACAAGTTGTTGAGAACACGGGGGAATTCAAAGAGAATGTAGTTCAGGTTTAGGTAAGAGACATGGGACCGTACGGTGGAATAGAATCCCTGGTCAATAAAAGGAATTAGTGACAATGGACTTGTGTGGACAACTCCACATGTATGGGATAAGCCTTTGTTGAGTTGGATCTCGAAATGCCAACATTTTAGAAACTTAGACATGAGATGAGCAATCTGTAACTTCATGTTTTGAGAAATCAGTTAATCTAGACATCCCAAACTTTTCTTACTATCATGTCGATGAATAGGTGCTGGCCATTCTTTGCTCTGGTGCATATACTTGATTTCCTGACAATGTAGTTGGCGGACAAAATGTGTTTATGGTTATAAATTTTGTGCTTGTTTGACCATGTGCATACTATTGTAAAGTAGTTGTGTTGGACACTTGATAATTGGGTAAGGATGTGGAATATGTATCTCACAGGTCTAGTTGGATATTCACCCAAGATATAAGTATAAAAAGTTGAGTTTACTGTATAACAATTCCTAAGACTTCCATTTAACGTGTCTTATATTAGTTTGTAAATACTCTAAAAAAAAGTATTAAGAAATATGTAGTCTAGTGATGTCCTAGTGTCCTTGGACATGAGAGTTACATGAATCTGGCATTTGGACACATAATTACACTGAAACCCTTACCAGGCTCCATGTAACATAGCGTGCATATTTGTTTGGGAAGTTGGCTGGGATGTGCATGCATTTTTATGGTGCATTGCTGCTTCTATATGTGGTGGAGGGTTCACAAAACCACGTATTAGCATCAGGTCTATTGCAATTGATCTTCTGGAACTAATAATTTCTTCATAAAACTTATTAATTTGATAGTTTTTCCTTTTTCTTTTTGGATCATGTTCGGTGAGGGACATCAGGGAAATAAAGATTGTGATCTATGTGCATTTATGCATTGTCCCTTGGCAGTATTTTCCTCTTGTGCTAGATTTATTTTGCTGTTGAAATTAGTTATTTTGCTGTTGAAATCAGTCCCATGAATTTGCACAACATATGATTTCTTGGATTCAGCATGAATGCTATCGTAGAGAACTAGAAATTGCCTACTGGAAATGGATTGGGTTGGCAACTCTGCCTAGTCCACAATCGAAAGTTTAAAAAGTTGCAGGCCTAATTGTGACTTCTGAGACATCTCACATGCTGAAGGGCCAAATAGATATCCAGGATTCCTTGGAGTCTTGGACAATGCTGCTCAAGCTCTTTAATTGGAGTCATTCTTGGTTAATTGTAGCAAATGATTTTGCAAACCATAGGTCCAGGGCAAGGTTGGCTTTTGTGGCGGGTCACTTTGACACTTATTTGAGCATCAGCATCTCAATTATAGCTTGATGAAATATTTAAGAAAATTGAAGCTTGGTTTTGCTTTTATGTTTTTCCCCCAGGTTCACTGCTTACCAAGAAATACCCCGTTTTGTTGTTTCAACAAGCAAAAGTGGTATAAGATTTCAATATGTGAAAGTTTATATTTTCATGAAATCAAACCCCACACTAGGGTAAATGCTACCACTAGACAGGTTCTTAGAGAAGAATTATCACATGATTGCACTAATGTTGTTCCATCAGCTTCCTTTTTTAGACAAAGTCCAAGAAAAAATCTGTTATCTTGTTTTAGAGTATGCACCCTTTTGGATTATTATTCGCCAGTGGTCCTTGGATTTCAGGGAAATATGTATTTGGATTTTTATTTTTCGTTATTGCTTTTTGGCTGTGTGACAGCATTGTTGACAACTTGTGCAGGGGATTTATTTTTTTTATTTTTTTTATTTTGGGGTTCTCGTGTGCTTGTTGGAGCACTGACCTGTATATGCTTTGATTGTTCCTATCAGGTCTTTCCTCTGTGGTGGATCCACTGGATTATTCATCTACGCCTACTGCTTGTACTACTACTATGCACGGTCAGATATGTCTGGTTTCATGCAAACCTCGTTCTTCTTCGGGTACATGGCGTGCATATGCTATGGTTTCTTTCTCATGCTTGGGACTGTAGGTTTCCGCGCAGCTCTGTTCTTTGTCCGTCATATATACCACTCAATCAAATGTGAGTAGTATATCCATCGTTGGCCTTCTATGTCCAACTGGTAGGTTTCAAAAATGCGAGATGGCATCCCTGATAAAGAGGACCATGTAGGACAGTAGAACTTGTTGAAGAAGCTTGTACTAAAATACATCCGGCTGTTACGTGGGAACTACTCGTTTTTTCCTTTGACATCTACAGATCACCAATTTATTTACAGGAATATATTAGTTCTAGTGTCTTTTGTTTCCTGTTTGTAATTTTATTTTTGTTTCTAATGTAGCAAAACCAGATGTGAACCTGAGCAAACAAGGTGCCTTTGGGGTTTTTTTTTTTTTTTCTTATTCATTTCCTCGTTATACAATGGCAGACATGCTCTTAAATAAAGTGGGTCTTACAATGGAAATTTGAGTATTTTGCAACTTCCAACAACCTTCTGACGGGAATATTAATGTTTTTGTTTTTTCGTGCTTTTTTAATTGTCATAATAGGGTTCAAAATCTAGCATTTTCTCAACATAGTTATCAATCCCGTTTCTAGGTTATCTCTATTAGATTCTCCCATCAAAACCCCTCATTTTGTCCAATAGTTCTTACGGCCGGATAATTCCTTATTCCCTACAGGTTTTATTCCATCCTATCTTCAACAGTAAGCTTTGCACAGATTGACTTGGATCGTGTAGCTTTCCTACGTCATTTTACAGCTTGCTTGATAGAGTTTATTTATTTTTTAATTTTTTTGAGTTTAGTTTTTTTTTTTTATTTTTTGACTTCTAAGGGAAAAAACAAAAAGTTCAATTGTTCTACAAGTTAAGATAAGCAAAATAGCAACAAAAAAAAAAAAAAAAAAGAAGCAAAAATTAGCTTTTTGGCTTAAAAGTAAAAACAAAAAAAAAAAAAAAAAGAAAAAAACTAATCCAAAAAAAGTTTGCCAAAAAGCCCCAAGGGCTTAAATGCGTTAGTTTGGACCAACCTACTTTAGCTATTCAGGCTCAAACCACTATCTTTCTCTCTCATTTCTAAGGTCCAAATGACCACTTTTGAAATGGAGAACTTCAACAGAGCACGACACTTCTCTAACATTACATACGTTGGGTATAACTGGCACATATCAATTGAGTGCAGTTTCAGCAGTCATTCCAGTCCATTTCACTTCAATAGCATCCTAGCACATTTTGACCATTATTTAGCTATCAAAAAATGTGGTCTAGGAAGTCCAGTAGCTAGCATCCCTACCACTTGATTCAGTCTTATGAACACAACTCAAAACCCTTCAGCATAAGCTCCCACAAGCGCAATTAGAGCAAAAATTGTCTATATAATTCATTGAAAATTTAGTTACGACTGTTTCTGCATAGCCTTTCAACCTATGCCATGTGTCTTCATGATACAAAACAACCTCAACAAAATCCTAGTAGAATCCAAACTTTTCAACTTAATGACCATTGTTCAACTCATAATTCCAACTTTATATTTCTAAATTTTGGCACATTTTAAATAATTTACCTTGGAGAAATCAATAAAGAACCCTAATGCACTTCTTTTTTTTTGCAGGGTAAGTTTTGTACCTTCTTTTTCTTTTCAAATTCTGAATTTAAAATTTCTAAAATTCAAGCCCAAGAGAATTTCTAAATTCACTTGAGTTACCTTCCACAAACTCCCATTTACTTGAAGAGACGGGGGGCTCTAGCACTGTGGTCCGTGGAACTAGCCATTTTACTCAAAGGAACAATCGACGTCGTCGTAATCGGGGTCTGCTCCAGACAGCGGGTCATTTTCTCGTTGCTTAGCCGAACTGCCGTTCACAACTCACAAGTCACGTCGATCGTGTTTCTTCCACTCTCTACAACAGCAGCGCATGCGAATCCCACTCTATCATTGCCGGTTGGGACCTGAAACTGCCCTTACTGGCTATCGAGCTCTGTTCTCTCGCTTCGCTGACCCCTCTCTTTCTCTCTCTAGAACTCTGTACTCTCTCTCTCTCTCTAAAACTCTCACTGGAGGTGTGAGGGAGTGAGTGAAACGGGGAACATGGCGGAGTGGTTCGTGTTGGCATGAGCAGTGCAACGCTGGTGAGACCAGATGTGTCTGATCATAGATACAAAGCTGGAGATCCGGTCCCTCTCTACGCCAACAAGGTTGGTCCTTTCCACAACCCCAGGTACGGATCTATAACTCGTTGGATGATTTTGCCGCCCATCTTCTCTGTTATTATATCTTCGTACTGTGTTATCTTTCGAATGAAAATTGTATAAATTCTCGGATTGGAGTGCCTTTTGAGTCACATTTTGGGTCCTCCAGTTGAATTATGTAAAGTTTTACAAATTCTCGAATTTGAGTGCTTTTGTTGTGCACAAGTTGGATATTAATATATATATATATATATATATATAGAGGTGTGAAACGAGTATTTACACAAACACACTAGCAGAAAGCCAGTGTGATGCGGTGGAAGCAACCTTGGGTGACTTGGAAAGATTAGGACTGAACATTTTATAGGTCCAACTTGGGAGATCTAGTGCAATTAGTATTCACTTGATGTCTTCTTCATTTGAGGCTTTCTGCCACTTGATCTCAGTCCTTTTCTTTTTAATTTTTTTGGGTGACAATTTAGGAATTCCTTGAAGAACATTTGATGGATCAGATGCCTTACCTGCGTATGATCCATCATGCTTGAGTCCAGCTTGATCTACACAAATGAATTAGATTGTGGAAGAAAGTGGAAGCTGCCGGGCCATTTTAAAATGATTTATTTGTGGAGGATAGGGAGAGAGGAAGAGAGAGAAGGAGGGTGGTATTGAGAGATGTAGAAGTGAGGAAATGGTGTGTTTTGTCAGTACATGCTTAGCTTACGATCTGTTTGGAAGCCCTCGGCCAAACAAATATTTCACATATAGCTGACAAGGATGTGAAGGGCTTAACTTGCATAACGTTTTGAAAATAAATTCAACAGAAAAAGAGAGGAATGTAGCTTTGGGAATTTGGGTTTGGGAGACTGGGCATTGGCTCATGCAATTTCCATGTGTATTGTACCATTAAGCCTTGCACACAATGTAGTGCAGTTAGGATGCATTATTATAAAATAACTGTAGTGGAATGATGATTTGAAGAACTTAAGTTGCATGAGTGGCAATTAAGAAAGGATAGACTGATATATTATTGTACTAATGAGAAGTTAGTAGGTTGACTAATTGAAGAGAAGAAAAACTTTCATCTTAAGAGTGTTTGACCAAATGTAAACCAATGAATGCATTTGAAGGGACAGGCGATTTAACTTAAAAATGTTAAATCACAGAAAGCCTTCTAGAGACTATAGTGACCTTCATGAAACTCAAACGGCCTACCTTTAGGTTGAGGATTTGTTTTGATGCAATTTCTAAACAAGTTTTCTTTTCTGTTCTTTTCATTTTTGCAAATATCTTTATAAAACAAGAAGCATTTGAGAGGACATCTTTTATCTGTGTTGGGGTTGCAAATATGAATGAGTGTGAGAACAAGACCGACACTGACGAAGATACTGTACTGAATGACTTGATCGATCGTACTAAGATAGACCATAAACCTTTCATACGCAATTCCTCGATCCATTCACTAATGCGCAAGAGAAAGCGATCCATCAGACTAGAGGGAAGTTGGTCTTTCTCATCTTTTGTTGGTGTGGTGTTTGGAAATATGAATGAGTGTGAGAACCAGAAAACATACAAAGACATTTAAGAATTTAAGAGAATCTTTAAAATTTTGTCATTAAAAGTTTTAGACACTACTTTACGGAGTTAATATATTGGTAAGTTTGTTTGAAATTGAACCACTGTGAGACGGAACCCTTTCCAAGTAGTTTAATAGAAATAATCTCTGGATTTTTTGGAACATTCACATGCATAGCTAATTTAAAAAACTGAGGTAGTACAATATTATTCTTTTTTTATTGATATTTTTCCTTTTAGATTTTGCTGGCCACAGGCTAATGAGATATTGTTGTTTGCATTTTCAATTTCAGTGAAACGTACCGCTATTTCGATCTACCGTTCTGTTCGCCAGGTTTGCTTGGTTATTCTTTCTGATTATGTTTTGCAATGTTCGTTTTCGTGTGTAGAAGTAAACCCTGATGATTGGATCTCAATTGCAGGTGTTGTGAAAGATAAAAAGGAAGCTCTTGGTGAAGTGTTGAATGGGGATCGTCTGGTCACTGCTCTCTATAAACTTGACTTCTTAGTTGAAAAAGACTCTGAAATTGTTTGCAACAAGAAGCTGACAGAGGAAGAAGTTGTGCGGTTCCGAAGTGCTGTTACAAAGGACTACTACTTCCAAATGTACTATGATGACTTGCCCATCTGGGGTTTCTTAGGGAAAGTTGACAAGGAAGGCAAAGCTGACCCCAGCGAATACAAATATTACCTATTTAAACATCTTCATTTTGAGATCCTTTACGACAAGGATCGTGTCATTGAGATTAATGTACGGACCGACCCTAATGCCCTTGTGGATCTTACTGAAGATAAGGAAGTTAATGTGGACTTTCTGTACACTGTGGGGTGGAAGGAAACAAACACTCCTTTTGAGAAGAGGATGGAGAAGTACTCACAGTCTTCTTCGCTACCACATCACATGGAAATCCATTGGTTTTCAATAATCAATTCTTGTGTAACAGTTCTCCTTTTAACTGGTTTTCTAGCCACGATTCTCATGCGAGTCCTGAAGAATGATTTTGTTAAGTAAGGAGTACTTCCCCTTTATTACTGTCAGTGCTTATACACACGATTATTTGAAATCTTCTAGTATTGTTTTTTAGTTATGTGTTATTATATGTAAAAGGTATGCACATGATGAGGAGACAACCGATGATCAAGAAGAAACTGGGTGGAAGTATATTCATGGTGATGTTTTCAGGTTCCCAAAGTACAAGTCTTTGTTAGCTGCAGCCACTGGTTCTGGCACCCAGCTATTTACCCTGTAAGTATGTTTCTGAGTTGTTGTCTTTGGCTGGTTTTTGCTTATGCAAAACATTTGTTGATGTGCTATTATTTTTCCTTTTTTATTCTTTAGTGGATGTGATGAGCAATTTGGTAGTCTTAACTTTGCAATTTTTTTTTCCCAGTACATTTTTTATCTTTATACTTGCTCTTGTTGGCGTTTTTTATCCATACAATCGGGGAGCTCTGTTTACTGCACTGGTTGTCATCTATGCACTTACGTCTGGGATCGCAGGCTATACTACAACCTCTTTCTATTGCCAGCTAGAAGGAACAAACTGGGTATGTAATCATGAGTTTTATTTTTGTTGCCTGTCATAAAGATATGTTGTTGACAGTTTTTTTTTTTTGGCCAAAGTCGCATACTTCCAGGTATTTTGTTATGACTGGCTTGCTGCATTAGGGATTATAATTGGCTGTTGCATTGGGTCCCGGACGTGTGTCAATTGTGGGTATATATCTTAAGTGTTGCCTATTTGGTGATCAAATCATCCTATCCAAAGAACTAGTTTTAGGCCTTTTGGTGTAGTAATTTTACATTTTACATAAAAATAACTATATGAATTTTTGTAATATTTCATTTTTATGTAATCTAATTGTATTTTCATCTATTTATTTTTGTTTAATTTGAATTAAATATTAATTTTATTACCATCTATATAAACAAAGATTAATTATTAGCCTAATAAGAGAATTAATTATTGAAAAGGTTGGCGAGATAACGAAGTTCCTTTTCAGTTGAATTTAATAACTACAATGTATAGTGGCATGTATTTCACACCAATAATTAATAGGCATAAAAGTCGAAGTATCACCAGACAAACATAAAAAAATACATGAACTAAATAGATATAGTCAACCCTAGTTCAAAATAATAAATACAATGAACCAAAGAGACAGCTAAACAATAATTTATCAATTTTTATTTTTGAAAGAAATAACTTTTTGATGAAAACTTGAGAGTCACTTTTTGTAACCATGGCAACAACCTTTTATATATAGTATATAGATTTGGGGTATTTTCTCTAAAAATTTCTTCTCATAAGCTTTATGGAAGTCCAATTATTAGGAGAACAATCTCACTACTTTATTTGGAGGTAGAGTTGGCTGGAGCTTTTAGCAGTTGTTTGGTGAAAGAAACTCTAAAAATTCTTCATTAGAAATTCATTTGGAGCAACATAACATAAGATTCTTCTTGCTCTCCCATTCTGTCTGGTTGATGAACTTTTGAAAGAAACAAGTTCATTTTTTCTTCTGAATGTAGGAAATTGCCTCTCTTTTATTTGAGGAAAATGCTTTCTTCCAGAACTTTTATACAGAACCTTGCACCAGAATGATGTAGTGGTGTCAGTTTCATAGTTAAAGGACATATTGGTGGGTTTTTTGTTTTAAAGTGATAGGCCCCCCACTCAGCCTAATTCTCAGTGATGGTGTTGCTATGTCTACTTATCTTCCATGATATACGACATCAATAGTATCAGTATGCTATTTGTTAATCATAGAGATGTACTTTAGCTATGGTCATGTTTTCCAAACATCTACTTTTAGTCCGAGTAATTGGAGCCTAAAGGCATAACCTTATAGTAAAAATCTGCTGATCTAGTTTTGCATTTTTTACTTGACAGGTGAGAAATTTGTTATTGACTGGATGCCTGTTTTGTGGACCTCTGTTTCTCACATTCTGCTTTCTTAATACCATTGCAATTGCCTACAGTGCCAGGGCAACTCTGCCATTTGGTACAATTGTGGTGATATTTCTTATATAGACTCTAGTAACATCACCTTTGCTGGTATTGGGCAGGATTGCAGGGAAGAATAGCAAGGCTGAGTTTCAAGCCCCTTGTCGAACCACAAAATATCCCAGAGAGATCCCACCATTGCCTTGGTATCGTGGAACTTTTCCTCAGATGGCCATGGCTGGGTTTCTGCCTTTCAGCGCTATCTATATTGAACTTTATTATATATTTGGAAGTGTTTGGGGTCACAGAATTTACACCATATACAGCATCTTATTTATAGTGTTCATCATTCTACTGATTGTTACTGCTTTTATTACTGTGGCATTGACATACTTCCAACTTGCTGCTGAAGATCATGAATGGTGGTGGAGGTACGTATTGTCATTTGGGCGTTTGTTATTTCTGCGTCATGCTTAACTGAGTGGTAGTGCATACTGTTAACTGGTGTTGCATTGATTCCTTTATTCTGTTATATGTTTCTGAGGGTGCTCAGTAGGATTTATATATTGTACTGCATTGTTTCTTTTTAATGTGGCTTTCAGTCCTTTTTCCTTCTTGTTTGTTTTGTTTTTTTCCTTCTTTTTGCATGGTGGTGCAAACATAAAGTGTAGCAAGATTCATTTTAATCGCACATTTCCCCCCGCCCGTGTTATGAATTTTCTTCGTTCTTTTTGACGACGTGTTATTTGTTTGATGTCTGGTGAATGCATGCTGGGCCTTCTTCTTATATGATCTTGAGTTGGTTCGGATTCTGTTGTTTTCTTTCTGAAGGCCAAAGCAGTGTGCAGCATATGGAGATAGAATAAACAGAAAGTGTTTATGAGAATGTTGTTCATATGGTTTGTTTACACCAAATGATGTTTGCTTCAAATTATAATGTTTATGAGTCAATTAGAAAGAAAATTGCATAATACATTGTTAGAGAACTGAATAAGGTTTCAATGCAGTGGTGGCATTCTAACATAATAGTTTATATAGCTGTACATGGCCGAGAATTGTGGAATATTGAATCCTTCATTACTTTTTTGATATTAGTCAATGCCAATAGGTATCCTGGTTTTTTTGCTACCAGAAATCCGCAGGTTGCTTATTTTAACAAATAATGCTGAGACTATTTATTTTGTTTAACATTCAGATGCGCAATGTATTTAGCATAAAGGTGCTATGCATGGACTATACGATGATTCCGCTTACAGAAGATTATCACATTTAGTAGTTGTTTGAGGCACTTACACATTGGTTGATTACTTTTACCAGGTCTTTCCTTTGTGGTGGATCAACTGGCTTGTTCATCTATGGATATTGCTTATACTACTATTATGCCCGCTCGGATATGTCAGGTTTCATGCAAACCTCCTTTTTCTTTGGGTACATGGCTTGCATCTGCTATGGTTTCTTTCTCATGCTTGGGGCCGTTGGTTTCCGTGCTGCTTTGTTCTTTGTCCATCACATGTACCGCTCAATCAAGTGCGAGTAGTGAGTTGGATGTGCAGCCTTCTTTATTCAATAGGTATGTGTCCTATAGTTCCATTTGGGGCCTATTCTCAAAAAATTCGTGGATACTTGGAGAAATATCATTGATAGCGTCCCTGATTTAAGCTGCCGGACTGGTTGGAGGCTGTGTTTTCTACAATTATCTTCAAGTTGGTTGCTTATGGTGCCAGGAGCGGTGGTTGCAAATTACATTGCTTACAGATCTGTGATGGCATCTGTGCTCAAGGCCGACCATGTAGAACGGGACTTTGTAGAAGGAAGCTTATGTTATTTTACAATGAGACAGCTTAATATTCAATGTCAGTCAGTATACTAGTTTAGATTTTTTTTACCTTTTTTTTTTTTTTTGGTTTCTTTATACGTAAATGAACAGGGGGCAAATCAAGTATGTGCCGCTTGCAGTGTTTTGTTTCTGTTTCACTTGCGATGGTCTGTTGAGCTTTTCAGTTCAAGTAAAACTGCCAATAAAAATGTTCTGTGCAGTTCTCTCGTAACCCAACTGTGTAATTAGATCTCCCTAATTGTGACAAAAAATAAATAAATAAAAACCCGAAAGACTCATTTATTAGTTAGTGACTGGGAGGTGGCATTTACTGGATGTATTTCGGTTAGTATACATGAAAAAGCACAAGATCAAATTGCAAGGGAGATCCTGAACTGTTTGAAGACCGCTTCATCTGGCTGGACTGCAGAAATAGGATCGGATTGTGAACCATGGGATTTCATCTCGTGAGACTAAGAACCCAAATACTAGTGAGACTATATACCAAAAATAAGTCATTCCTGCTGAGCGCAGCAGAGCATAAGAGACTTGCAAAGATTTCCTCCTGTCAAAATTATAAAGCAAACTGCAAGCAAGCAAGCAAGGTCATCCAAAATACCAAAACTTCAGAAACCACAATTTTGTTCAGCTCAACCATTGGCCAGTAATTTGTGCACCCCTCTTACTCCCACACATTCAGTACTCAGAAACAGTTTTGATACAAGCTCTTTCAACATACCAGAAGGCAACTCCGCCACCAAGCCAAGCCAACTTCTTTTTGACTAGTTAGTATTTTTGTCAGCAGAACCTGCTTTACAAACTCTGAAAAAATTGCACAAAAACAATCAACTGAGTTTGGGTTGACAACAAATGTTAGATAACATCTAATATACAGGCAGACCTACTGCAGATGCAGTAGTGCACGTGTTTATGTGGATATCATCCAATTCGTCCATCACCATGTCTGCTTCAGAAGGTAAAATTGCTAAAGTAGAAGATAAATGGAAGGAAAGAGAGCTCATGAGAAGGAATTAGAATTGATGAGAAGGAATTAGAATTGTTCAATCAGAATGAATGATTGTCCGCTCAATCAGGAGGAAGTTAATCTTGCCCGAGAGACACGTTGGATGAGTAGCACGTGATGATGACCTTTTCCTGCCCTACTTCCAAGTAGAACCTCCAAGCCTGATAATCTCTTCAGCACCACTTTCCCTATTAGGTAGCCTATCTCTGGCACCATCCTCTTTCTGACTGCTCAAGTCGCCATACAAGTCTCTGAGCTTGGCCAGATTGCTAGATGCAGATGTCTTTTCTTTGCTGCCATCTCTATGTGGACTTGGATGATGATCAGTGTGTGCACCATGAGTTTGGATGCTTTGACTTCTGCTCCTGCTCCTGCTCCTGCTCCTACGAGAACTACCTTCCATAGAATACCTGCTACCATCACGGCTACTCTTGTCATAATCCCTTCTGCTTCTTTCTCTGGACCTTCTTCCATAATCATACCTCCTGTCCCTGTCCCTGTCCCTGTCCCGGTCCCGGTCCCGGTCCCTTTCCCTTTCCCTTTCTCTATTCCTGTCCCGTTCCCCGTCTCTGGCCCTGTCTCGGTCCTGGCTCTTGCCTCTGTCTGAATAATCTCGATCAGACAAATCATGACTCTGGCTCCGACGGTTGCTGGGAGATCTTCGTGAATAATCGTTTTCACCATTTCTAATATAAGAAGGCGGTGGCATCGTACGGCGAACAGGGGATGAATCCCTAGTTGATGCACGATGTGGAGCACGCTGACCAAAAGAGACTGAAAGAGCAGCTTTGACAGAAGGTGGTCGACGAGCAGTATCATCAGATCCACGGGTGGAATCTCCAGTAACTCCACAATGTTTAGTGGGGAGCTTCATCTTTTCAAGGTTGGCTACAATCTGCCGCATTACAGGAACAGGGATGCGGGGAAAGAGAGTATCAAAATAGTACTGCAAGAGCACAACAAATTGTAAGTACTTCCCTTTAGGTCCAAAACACAATAATAAGGCATCAAACTGTGCAAGCTTCATTTAAACAATGGAAAGAACACAAATAAAGCACATCAATCATGTTACTTCTCTAGTAATGAAACCTAAAAAGCATGTAAGTAATTAATAGATCCGACCATAATATGGATACAACAGAAGTTCTGAAAGAAGAAAAGTACGAATTTGGCACCCTTTTATGATTTCAATTTTGTAAACGCGTGGTAGAAATCATTTCATACATACAGGCTTAAAAGTTTCAGTCGTGGCTCCTAAACATTACTCAACCACACAAAAAGTAGTCCTCAGATACGGTCTGTGGAGCCAATCTGAGTTTCTACCTACTTGGGGCATCTAGCGAGCGTGCCTTGAAAGCTCGCAACGTCTTTCTGGATTTTAGTGAAAAATATGAGCTTCACAACTCCATTAAAGAGAATGAGTTCAAATAATTCAATGCAGTAGTCAAAAGTCGCAGAGTTAATCCCATCATAAGTTCCTGAATGAAGGCAAGCTAATTTTTTCATCCTTTTTATTGATTCCCGTTATAGTATAAAAATAGACTAGACCATTATCTGGCTCTCTATTCAATGAACTACTATGGCAGTTTGAACTTGAGACTTTTTTCCCCATTTTTAAAGAAAAGTTCAACATCCAGAAGGCAGATTTTTGTGGCTCACACACCCAATTATAACAGAAACAAAGAGTATTTTTTTTTAAAAGGTGGATGCAATGAGAATTTGGTATGAGATGCCGTTTACACAGGCATGCAGCATATTGCCTTGACAAAGTTACAATATGTGATTATTTGTTATGATACACGTCTCCCCGGTTACTGACATCCAAGCCGTTTGTCACGTGAGATCTAAGTCCACCTGAGTCTGACTAACAAAGACGATTACCCAAGTTAATGAAAAAAATGTGGTGTCCAGGTAAGATGCATAAATAAATTAAGAGACAATAGAATGTTGCAATCCTACAAGGCATTCTTTCAGTTGATAAATTTCCCGATCATTGTTAGGAGAAGTTATCCTCTCTACCCAGCCAGGTTATTCTGAAAACGGTACATACTGCAAGGTTTAGATAGTGACTTGTGAAAAGAACCCAAAAAAAGCACAACTTAATATCGTGAAAACTAGGATGGCCCTTACCATGTGCCACATGCAGAAAAGTGGGCAGTCCATTTTTTTCCTCCTTAGTTCAATCTGGTGTGAGATTTTATAACAAAATTTACGACCATTTTATACCCCAAAAACCTTGATGAGCCTCAAATAATTGGTATGCCAAGAGGACAGACATACAAGATAAGAAGAGAACAGGATAACCTGAGGGCGTGGAACCCTTGATCTCACTTGTGACTGCTTGTAGACAGTATGGTGTCCTTTTGTTGTCCCGCCAAGTCAGTTCCTGAAATGAAACTCAGACTTTGATGGAGCTTGGGTTTCTAAGGCCTTGTTTGATGTTGTAAACAGAACCATCAGTGAAAATGACACAGGAGATACGTTTCACAATATATTTTCAAAGACTATTTTTCTCAAAATATTCAAGTATCATCCTCGATAAATTTTCAAACATCAATTTGCAGAAAAAATTAAGTTGTACACATTTTTATAACCAACATTTGTTTAAAAAGACGAAAGAAAAATGATGTGTTTTCAATTACACAATCATACACAATTTCAAAAAGCAAACTTTTAAAACTGCAAAACAAACAGCTGGCAACCTTTCTGCTGTCATGTTTGATATACAGTATAGAACCAATAAAAAAAGAATCTGTGTAATGAAATGTTTTTTCAAGGAACTACAGTTTTCCAGAAACAATGAACTAGTCTCAAAGCAACACGAGTACATATAGTGTTTGTTTATCCTACAGTTGCAGATCAGAACATCAACTGAATCAACCAAGAGTCTTGTCGGCCAAAAAATTAATTGATGGCGACATCAGATTCAGCAACACCATGTAGAAGAATCAAATTTCTATGAAAACTCCATAAAAAATTTTACATGCCCGCGGTCAACTATTCTTTTTAAACTTCAGATAAGCATCAGAGGCTTCAGCAATTGAATTTATCATGGTTAGTCGTTACCTATAGATTGGTGGAAGTTGAAAAACACAACCCAGAAAAGATCATCATCAGAGGTGAACAATGCAAAAGTATGTTTTCTGTACCGAACAGTCACCATGACTGAGTATCAGAAAAGCATTTGAATAGGAAAAAATCACAGATGAGTACTGATCAAAAAGGGGGAAAAAATTAAAAGAAAAAGAAAAACATCAAAGCTGAGCGATTGTGTGATTCAAATATTAAGGTGACTGACCTGTCCAAGAAGTAAGTCGCGGACATATACACCCATTGTGGTCATCCGGCCATCAGATCCAGGAGAGAATTCCTGAAACAGAAATCATGATTGTGATGCTTTCAGAGAAAAAAAAAAAAAAAAAATACCACTGTTGTGAAGTTCATGTCAGCAAGTCATTTGTAAACCCACAAGAATGAGAAGTAATATACAGCTATGTTGATGGTAAAAAATGAGAATAAAAATAATAAAGAGAAAGGAAAATACTCAGCAGGACAATTGCACTAAATACAACCATATTTACACATTTAAGGACAAAATAATGCAGCTGTTGAGGAATGCTTTGGAACTACATGAGCAGTCTTGGTTGAACTTAACGACCCAATCCAGAAGATAGAGCATTTTCAAAATTTTAAACCTTGATGTTAGGGCTAAAAACTAGTCAAGCAAACCATCCGGATCAAGATGATCATGCAATAGCAGAGTAACAGAGAGTCTACCGATTCCAGTGTTTAATGCTGTTCAATGTCTACTACATCCCCACCATTCCAAGACCAGCTTCACCCTTCTTCCTTCACAGTAATCAATTCAGACGCGTTTCAGCAGTGAAATAAAAACGACATTCAGTTGGGGGGCTCTCTTTGAGCACTAAAAGATACAGCTACTTCCCTGATTCCTGTAAGGCACATTTCAAACAGAGAATACGTGGGCTTAAAAGGGACTAACAATGGTTCAACTATGACATTCCGAAAAGGGCTCCTTGAAGTCCCTACTCCTCAGGAAACAAAAACAGAAAGGTCTTGGAGAATGGGGGCATCGAGTGAGTGGACAATGACAAGACCTACTTATCATCATGTAGTGCTCCTCAGACTGGGCCAAATAACCAAGGAAAGCCTAAAACAAAGTAGGCCAGTTAGGTTTTCAGACACCATGAATTGGGAGGAACTCTTATCTAAAGCAATGTTGTCAGCTTGTCTAACTTATCAACAAACAAAAAAAATGTCATCAACTTCTACGACCTACATCTTACCATATCTCTTGATTTAGAGAGAGAGAACATAAATAACAGAAACGCAAATTTTTTGGAGTTCTTTTTTTTTTTTTTTTTTTTCCAAGCTTTCTGA
Organism: Euryodendron excelsum; assembly: GCA_033060915.1. Classification (NCBI taxonomy): domain Eukaryota; kingdom Viridiplantae; phylum Streptophyta; class Magnoliopsida; order Ericales; family Pentaphylacaceae; genus Euryodendron; species Euryodendron excelsum. The sequence goes on along the minus strand of CM065385.1, from coordinate 32,002,013 downwards.
ATGAATCTCTATTAAATGTTCCAGAGTGACACATTTGCAGTAAAAGTAGTTGAAAGTCGGGTCCATTTTAAGACCTTTTATGCTATCTTAAAGGCCCTTGGCACTTAAACTCAAATTGTGGCTGCATGTATACTGAAACCAGGGTTCCAGAAAATGCCAATGCCCTACCAATTTACGATTTACGATTTTGGAACGGTGATCCGAAACATTGTACACTATTCCAAAAAGGTGAATTTAGCAATCCAATGCGCTCATAAAAGGGTTTTCTTATTTATTTCCTTATGGCTCCGCTTGGAACCCGGATTTTCGGTGGAAAAAGGAAAATGTGAAGGAAAATAATTTTGTTCACTTTTCCTTTGCTTTTTTCACCAAAAATTCGAGTTCCAAATGAAGCGTAAAGGTTACCGAAGGAAGGAAAAAAATAAAATATAATGAATGAAAATTTGAGGAGAATGGAGTTTTGACAGGGCAATATGCAAAAAAAAAAAAAAAAAAAGGTCCATAATGCTCTTAGAAAGGTGTTTTTATATGATTAATTTGACAAACAGACTATATTTTATTGGATATTTTCTTGTTAAAATAAATTTATCTGTAAGTATCTTAAATTCTAATTGTTTAATTCATATAAGTCTACTCCTATCATATCACATTTTAGAGCATCCAGTGTTCCCCGTTTCCGTTCTCGTTCCACGCACTGGAACGATATGCGTTTCGGGTAACATAGATTGAAATGTGTAGCCATCATTAAATTTTGGCTGCAAATTCAAAACAGCACCTTCCCAAGGCATGAAAGCCTGAAAGGGTTCCCAAGTATGCTGGTATGCTGGTGCAATGTCAAAGCAACTTCAACTTATCAACAATGAAAATATTGTCATGCTATCAAATCTGCAATAATCAGGAAGTGGAGTATATAGCAAGTCATACAGAAAGAGTATCCTTATGCAAATTTAAATCAATGCAATAATCTACGATTTAAAATATAAATTTAAATGAACAGCAACATCATCCCCTTCTTTCCTCAATTCCCATAAAGGATATTTATTTTTGATAACCACTTTCACAGGGACAGTTGTACAAGCAACTCATGAATGCTACCATGTTGGACGCTATGATTTGGATAATTGGTCAGAATACATGCAAGAAACAAAGGTTACAATCTGCTACTGGATCTTTGAAGATACATTTCACATTTTTTGGTAAATAATATATGTGTAACCGCTTGACATCATGTTCCTCTACTCCAAGTGTTCTGAAGTTAGGAATATCCAAGACTACAAAATCAAAAAATTAGCTCAAGGGCAGATTCACTCTACTCGAGATCCAGCTGTACAAAAGAGACAAAATTCTACTTTTCAATATGAAAATAGGTTCTTTGACCCATGAAAAGTCCTCCGGTAGCACTCTCTGTAAAGGACCACATCACAGACAAAGTGACCAAATAATTCTAATAAGTTAAGGGAATGAGTAGAAAAATATTTGAAGAAAATGCAAGAAATTATAACCAATTAGTTAAGAGAAAATGAGCAGAAATTTATTTCAAGTCCTCGGTCATCAGTTTGATGATTGAACATTGGAACCAAACAAGTCCTGATCAAGAAACACTCTCATTAACAATTAACAATTAAAACTAGATCTAGAAGTCAATTAGTTATAGACCACAAGCGTCAGGAACAGTCAACATCTTTTCATTATGAAATCTTCAATTTAGCGTAAGTTAATTTACCTATCAAAAAAATTAGCCTAGGATTAGTGGGAAACTGACAAATTCATATAAACCCCTAGGTAAATAAACATATCCGCACTTAGAAGATTACAATTATCCTAGCTGGTCTAGTCACAGGTACATGTAGAACCCACAATCCATGTTAGGAGTTTCTTCTTCTTCTTTTTTGTTCCGGGGGGACCCCAGTTAACGCATCACCATTGGGCCAAAACAAGGGGGGAAACCCATAATATTGACTTTTCACTACAATATTTCTTATTACAAGGCAGAAGCTGCATACAGGTAATCATAGGTCAACAGCCTCAAAACTGTTGGTCCAGATAATGTAATACAACAGGCTTGAATGATCCGAAAAGCATTCTCATTTTTGCACAATAGAAGCTATTCGATAAATCTCTTTCCCAAAGCACTGGAAAACAGGTAGAGGTGTGAATTTTCAAAACATGCAACTATTAGAATTTTAATTAATATAAAATCCCTTGATAACTCCATCACAATAATAGTATCCAGACTACAATAATACTTCCAACCAGATTACATGAACAGTATCACAATGCAGAGAAAAGTCGCGAACAACTCATCTCTATTATAGATATTTAGCTCCAATAGGAAGCTCCATTTTTGCACCAATCAAGCCTCTTCGAGGATAAAGTGCCTACCTCAACCCAACCTCTCTGACACTTTACACCTTGCTGAGTTTCCTAAACATACATTCTCAAAATAATTCAAACTTAAATATTTGGCAATCAGTACATTGTTTCGCAATACAAAACAACACAATTACCCACAATCCACAATGCACACCTGCACCCAAAAATAGAGTGCACACACACAAATTCACATTTCTGAAAAAGATCAGCATCAAATATCTTCCCAAAAGAATTCTCAACTAGAAACCAAACATAATGTCTATTTATCTAACAAATAAATCAATTCACCCATTCTACCACCCCAGTAACTTCTGCTAAGCTCAGTTGATATCCAACCTCCACTTCTGCACCCATGTTACATTAAACAACTTAACTTTTAGGCCACCACTACCAGCAACTCCCACTAAGCTCAGTTGATAACTAACCTCCACTAGCGCACCCATGATTTATTGAGGACTTGATTTTTGGGCCATTTTGTCTTTCCTCTCCAATCCCCTCTTCATCTCAGGTATTTCCTCCTCTGAATCCACCCCCTTCCCCCTTTCTCTCTCCAATTTTCTATCTCTCTTGTTCTCATTTTTAAACCATTATTCCTCTTTCACTTTTGCTTGGATGCTACATCAAATTCCTCATGACAAAAGCCAAGCAGACAACAAGCTTATGAGAAATATAGGCTGATTAGTAGGTTGTTCCCTTCTGGATATATAGCACATAACTATAGAGTCTAAGAGTTTAATCTAATACAAAGACAAGTTGTGTAATGACATGCAGCTTAAAAAAGATCTAGCTATCTAATTGGGTAAGATTGACCTTCATTTTATAGCACTATCTCCACTTCCCCCAACTTGTGTTTTGTATGTTTCCGAACCTCCAGTTGTGATGGAAAATACTGAAGAGCTTCAGAGGAAGTCTTGGGCAATGATTTTCCAAATACGTTAAGGACTATGAGGTTATGACCGCAAAAGAAGATAAAGATGGGATATTCAACAACTTTTGAGAATGGAAAGGGGATTGTGAAGGTTCGAAGAGGAAAGAGTACATTCCTAGAGAATTGTTCATATGGAAATCTGTTGTGAAAGGGCATTGTGAACTTTAAAAGGTGCAGTAGAGATTCAAAGCATTTGGAACTCACAATATGCCATGAAAGGCTCACTGATTTGCAAAGTAAAATATCCACTGTGGTCCACAACAGTTGAAGGGTATGATAACTCATTGGTAAGAAAGTTAGTTTTAAGGTAAAAGCCCAAGCTGTCCAGAGTAGAGACTTATTAAACCCCCGGTCCTTACCACTCCTTGCTGACTTGACTGACTTTCCGTAAAAAGGACCCATTGGGCCTAGCTTTCTTGAACTGGTCTTCTCCTTCCAAGCTTTGAGATAGCCTAATGAAAGCTTTACTAGGGATCCTAATAGAACTCTCCCCTCATGTCTGGAAGCGTAAGAACAGCTCTAAAACGGCATGAAATACCCACAAGGACAAGGCAAAGAGAAAGACACCATCCAAAGGCAGGATGCTTGGTTAAGTGCCCTTACTGAGATGATAAGACATGCAAGTGACAAACATGGAATGGGTAAAAAATATAGCTTTCTAGCTGAGGTGGTAGAGAACTTCTATTCCTTACTTTAGGGTAGTATTTTCTTGAACAGGTATTAGGGATAGGTTAACAAACTATTATTTAATTAACAAGGGATAGATACTTTTCTTCATACCCAGCCCAAATGAGCACAATGAGCAAGTGAAAATTTCTAAAAAAAGAAGTAATAGATCACAAAAAGCAAAAAAAAAAAAAAAAAAAAAAAAAAACAGATCTCGATAAGAAAAGGCAGCCACAACATCTTGAAAATACCTCTTCATCTTTGACATACGGTTCAAACCAATTCCACAATGTTTTTGGATCTGCAGCATATCTCAAGTAAAGGAATCCAACCTGCAAAATAAATTTGGAGTCCTCAATACCATAGACAAGTGTAAGACTCTGATCAAACAGTTAAAAAAGTGATACTTTGATAGGTGTTATATAACCTATACTAGAGAAAGGTAAAACCAAATACAACTAGGAAAAAGTCATTGGTCGGCATGCGAATGATAATTTCCTAAACCCAGTATCCAATGCCAGATTTGTGAATATACTTTTCAAATTTTCCCTCAACTAGAAACTAGAGCTTCCAAAAGGGAAAAGGAAATAGAAATAAAATGCGGTTATAGCTTTCCAAGCATCTTTTGAGGCCATCACACTAGCAGCAAAAGCGGCAGTCAAATAAAAGGATGGTAACAAGAGTTATTAATGTTTGCAACAACATAAGGCTATGATCAGGAATGCATCGGGGGCAGAACAAAGACATTTTGAGAGTTCATTTGTCCTTTGAACCATTTTCAACACTCACAAAGAATATTAACACTAACAACTAAATAACAAAAACATAGATAAAATGCCACTCAAAGCTTTGCCAGTTTGGCAGTTACTTTGTATATGTTTCAATTTCTAAAATTTTGTGAGCCCAAAGAAAAATGTCTCCTTGTAAAATTTCACAGCTAAATTTCAGCAAATTTTGGACAGTACTATTAACCTCACGTTCTTATTTTCTCTTGATGGTTTCTTATCTACTTAAAACCTCAAAAAAATGATGGTTGAACCCTTGGCTGTATATAAAGTCTAAGGTTCTCCATTGTGCTAGTTTTCAATCTAAAATAGAAAACCTTACTCTCAAAAGCACCCAATAATTGGGAGCAGTTAACTGGTTGTTTATTATCATCTTTGAAAAGCGTTCCCTTTTTACGAAAATAGAAACAATCAAAACAACACAAAAATGGTGTTTGGAAAAAGTGTTTTTGGAAACTGGTACCAAGTAAGTTTCCTCAAAACAGAATTTCCAAAAATTTGGGTCCTTGAGAAAAAATGAAATCAATTCACAAACAATTGTGTTTTCCAAACTTTCAAGTTGCAGTACCAACCCACCGATGAGGTGGCCCAGTGGTAAGAGCGAGCAAGGGACTGTGTGGTGAAGCGCACGGTCTCAGGTTCGATTCTCCCTGGGATTAAACTCATGATTTAAGTGGGGAGTCATGGTGGTGAGTTGCTGCACTAACTCTCTATAGGGGATTAGTCCACCGAAGGTGGAGATACCCCTGTTATCAGAAAAAAAAAAAAAGAAGGGAGGTTTGTGCATTACCAAAAACTTAAAAAACAAAAATTGGAAATGAAAAAAAATAAAAAGAACACTAAATATGATCTAAATTGTTTCACTGATCCAATTCCTCCAGTCCTAACTTTGATATCGATTCCAAAATTATGAAAGTGTTAACTTACGAAGTAGAATCTTTCACTCATAAACAGATACTCATGGGAAGTCCACAACTTAAGGTTGACGATGAAAACAAAATGTCCTCTAGCAAACTTGACAACCAGCATAGATGTAAAAAGAATTTCATCTAAATTCTTTTCCAGTTTATCAGAATATGTTCTTTATTTTTTCACAAATCTGTCAAAAACCAGTGACTAAGTTTGGGCAGTCACATCAATTTTCATTTGTAGTTGTAGTCAATAATAATATTGGTAGCAAAAATTAAAAGTGCCTCTTATGATCCGTCCCAAGAAAAGCAGAAGCAGGGTTTCTGCGCTTCCAGCCTAACTATACCCAATTAAATTCCACTTGATACCCATATAAGGCAATTTTTGTTCATTTGAGCATTATGTAATGCAAGTAATGTAAGGACTGGATGCCACTGAAGCCTAACATTAATAGAATGGGCTTTTCCCAATTGAAGCATTATAATGCCACAACAAGGTCAACAATTGTGGGTTAACCACAATGATATTAGGTCAAGCAAGAAAATGATTGAAGTCATCTGCATGCAAATATCAGTGGCTTCCCAAGCATTACTATTTCATGCACAGATGGCAGATACCACGAGAAATTAATAAGCACAAAAACATCACATAAACCAAGGCGCTACTCACACATCTTATGTAAGGAGAATCTGGATGTTGTAACAGGCCATGCATTTGCTTGACAGTAAGCTTCATAGTGAAAAACTTGTACATAAGACAAAATGAAGTTGAAGGGCCTCGACAGTTCCCAGTCATCCACGGCTCCACATGATCAACTTGATTGTAAATCTCATCTATCACTTCATGGTAAGTTTTCAATCGGTAAAGCTCTTTGAAGTAATCAGAAGAGAGAATGTTCATACAAAGAACCTTCTCCAACAGTTGATCAATTGGTCTTCCTGAAGTTTGTATCTCCATAATGGGTCATCAAACGCAAACGCCCTTGCACTCCGGTTTCTAAAATTCATCACAAACAAGAATACTATAAAGAGTCAAGAGATCATTCCAGCAGCAACAGCGATGAACTCATCGGAAGTATAAACCTTCCAGAGGAATTAATATATATATATATATATGATCTAATATAATAAGAATACGCAACAGAAAAGGGAATTGAAGTGTACGGAACCCAAAAAAAACTTTCCAAAACCCTAAATTGGGAATTCAAAAAATCAAGAAATGCAATGTTGAAACACAATTAAAACTAGTCAGATCCCCACACTGAAAACAATTCACATTTACCCATATTCAATATTCTTGAATTTATAAGTAAAATCGAATACACACAGAAACACATAACTACTTCTGTGTGTACATCTGAAGATTCTGAAACATTATTGAAGCAGACCAATGATGGAACTCAAGAAAAAAAAATTTCCTTTAGCCGGTTATATAAGGAACCATAGCATTTCTAAACAGAACAACAGGAAATATGAAAACCAGTGACCTCTCGATTGGGATAGAAATGGCAGTCAAAGCCGTGAAAAATCAATCAATGGAGCAAATTGAGCAGAAACAAGAATTTATCAGATAGAGAAAATTACTTCTTCTTACCTTCTTGACTTGTTAATCAAAACCTCCGCGAGAGAGAGCAGCAACGAAGATTGTTGATAAGAGTTGTAAACCCTAGAACGCTTTTCTGCTTATTATTTCTGATTTTTAGGGAAGCACCAGACACTAATCGTGCTTCATGGGCTTTAACAATGGGCCTGTTGTTTTTGTTGGGCTCCAAGTTAAAACGTAAGCCCAAATACTTTTAACCCAATTTTCGATCCATAAAAAATTAGAACCGTTTGGTAACACTGTCAGTTTTCGTTTTTTGTGGTCTGGTCATGAAAATTTATAGATTATCATTATACCAATAGTACTAGACCAATATTTTGGTAAGAGAGAATACATCCATTTTAGTGTTTTTAGTTTTTTCTTTTCAAATTTTGCAAATAATTAAAAAAAAATTAAATAAACGCTGTTTTTTATTTTTTTATTTTAAAAAAATAATAAATATTACCAAACGAGGCAACTTAAAAATCTAAACCAGTTTCACGTTCTATTTTTTAACTTGGCCCTATTTCAAGTTTGGATGACAAGTTGACTACTTTGACAAGCTCAATCTTGCTTTTTTTTTTTTTTGGTACTTTTAAAATAAAATAAAACAAAAAAAAGGGACCAAGTCCTCACAACAAAATTCAAACCATGTAGCAGACTTCTAATCTGATTCTGGGATTATCTAGCAACACCCATTTCTCCTAGAATATAGACTCCTAATCTAATGTTGGGATCATCTAACTGTACAAGACTTTCAGCATTCTGCTAGAGTACGAGTAGAGTAGTATACGTGCAACAATCCATGATGTATTTCGCATTCTCAATGAGTGATGTGTGGGAAAATTTATGAGAAACACCTTTCTTGATGTAGTTGATGGCTATTCAATCTCTATCTCTTTCATGCCTTTTTAAAGGATGATTCTGAGTTGTTTGTATGTGCCGTAATTCTCACCCTCCAAACTTGTGCAGTTCTCAAGCCCTCGAAAGAAGCTAGTCATCTAGTTATCTCTTTCATCCTTGAAAACTCCTCCCATTCCAGTTTGGTTCTATTGATTCATATCATCCATTCATGATCAAATATTACCTTAATTAATTAGGGATTCAAGTAGAATTTTCGCATGATTTTTCTTTTCGACTATATCATTACATGAGCCTTCACATGGAAGCCACGTTGAAAAAAATTTCATGATGTTCATGAAATTTTCACTTTTACTGCATACCTCAAACTTCAGTACATTTTAGTAAGTTCTCAAATTATTTCAAACATCTTTTACAAGGTGACAAGTTTCTAAACAGTATTACTTTACATATAAATATATGCTTAACTTATTACAGATAATCGTTCACATCATATGTTTTTATTTTTACTATGGAAATATATTTTGTCTTGCTAGAAATGCTCATGACAGATGATATAGTTGCAGCCTTACAGGTGGACCTGAGGGATTCGTCGTTAGCCAGATGGTCCATTATAGCTAGCCAATACAGTAGGTGGTTCTTCTAATTCCTCTTTTGAGTGTCAAGGATAACAAAATAGGAGTTTCTTTCGGTTGGGTTTTTATGGGCTTAAAATATGGGGTCATTATGCCCTTTCGTTTCTCTCGGAACGTCATTTATAGTCTGTTTGGTATTTGGGGAAGGAAAGGGTCATTTATAGCCTATTTGGAATTTTTAAAGGAAAGGGAATGGGAGGCAGACCATTGGAAAGGGTCATTTATAGCCTATTTTGAATTTGGGAAGGAAAGGGAATGGAAGGAAGACCATTGTTGCTTTATTTTTTCTGTTTGATTCTACTTAGGAGGAAAAAGATAGAGAAAAAAGAAAAAAAAAATTTAAATCACTCTCTCTCTCTCTCTTCTTTCCTTTCACTTTCCTCTCATTTTCTTCACAAAATTAAACAAGAAAGAAAAAATAATTTTTCTTGATTTTTTTCCTTCTCTTTTCTTTCCTTAGCTTTCCTTCCCTCTCCTAAATTCCAAATAGGCTGTTATCTCTTTCTTTATTATATATGAATTTATAAATATTAAACCTAAAAGCCAGAATAATAATGAATGTACGGTAGGGCAAGATGATTGGCACTGCATATTCATGATTAGAAGAGTAAATTTAATTTTTCTTTTCAAAAAAAGAGATGGGAAATAAAATTACCCATTTTTTATCTTAAGAAAAAGTGATGGTGTAAAAGAAAATAAAGAGAAATAAGTGAAAAAATCGTGTTATCTCGTTTCTCTTTAGAATAACTGGGCAAAATGCAAGATATACTTTTGAGGGTTTATTACGTTTTGTAACATTGTACTTTACACCAAATCTCAATTCAGGACTTTTATTTTTTTATTTGTATCATTAAGGCCTTGCACTACTAATTTGTTACAATGTCAATCTTTTGTTAAATTCTATTTAGAAAATAGATAGAAAATGTACATGTGACAAGCACTTAGTTTTTACAAAAAGAAAATTTGTAAAATTCAGTTTTCTTCCCACCCAAAGACTCATGTGTATCAGATGTGAAACGGATTGGAGTTTTTTTTTTTTTTTACATAAAGTCTCATTATATTATATATATCACAGACATGATTACACTCATAATTTTGAAGTCATTTGAAAAAAAATTGTGATAGATTATTAGCAAAAGGGTATGATTTTAAATATTAAAAGGTCAAGTGCTTGTCACATATAAATTTTTTGTTTATTTCTCAAACGGAAGTTAGTAAAAAGAAGTGTAAGAGCTTAATTGTCATAAATAAAATGAAGGTCTTAAGATAAGATTTAATATAAGTACTAGATGTAAAGTATAATTAACTCTACTTTTAATGTTCATGTTTTTTCTTGTTGTACAAATGACAACATGTATTTGGTTCCACCATATTGTTATTAATAAATGCTTATTAATTTTCTTCTGAAAAAAGCATGCCATTTGGAATATCTCATAATTTTCTTCTTTTTTTTCTTTTTTGTTTCTTTTTCATTTTAAGTGAGAATTGGTTGCCAACTTATCTCGACTGAGGTAATGTTGAAAGTGCATTAGTTTAGATCCTTGCCACTACTAAAAATTAGACTTTTTGTGACGGTAAGTTGCCGTCGCAAAAAGTTCATTAGCCGTCGCAAAAGACCTTTTGCAACGGCCGTGCGACGGGAGATTGGTGGTCGCAAAAGATGGGGTCGCAAAAAGTTTTTGCGACGGCCTTTTGCGACGGTTAGGTTTTTTGCGACAGTGAACTAGCCGTCGCAAAAGCCCGACGCCAAAAGTAATTTTTTGTGACAGGAAGGGCCGTCCCAAATGCCGTCGCAAATACTAGTTTTTGCGACGGTTAGATAATTATTTGCGATGGAAGAAGCCGTCGCAAAAGCATATTTTTAAAAACTCGTGGCTTTCGTAACTCTTTTGTGACCGTTGTTTGCCGTCGCAAATACTATTCCAACCGTCGCAAATACCCTGTCTATTTTTTAAATATATATTTTTTTTAAATTAAATTTTTTGTAATTCCTATATACTCAGTAAACTTTATTTTATAATTCATGTAAATTAATAAATAAATCTCATTGACAATATAATTGCATAAATCAATAAATGCACCAAACCATAGCTCCGGGCATCAGACCATAAATGCATACATCCAAATAAAAAAATAATATGTAATATATAATAATAATCTGCATCATCCATACATCTAAAATGCAAAAACATAAAATAAACCAACATCAATACATTCAAATTTCTCGTTGAAAGAAGCCTTTTTTTTTAAAAACTAAGGTCACAAACTGCCTTCAGAGCAAATGTTGCATCATTGGCATCCTCAATACATAGCTTACTCAGCCAACTCCTTTTTAATCTGTGCAATCCTAGCCTGTATCTCATCCTTCGATGCAGCATCAGCAATAAGGGTAGTTAAGTCCTTTGTGATGGTCACCTTTCTTGCCAAACCAAGCTGCTCAACCGAGGTATTCTCAACAAGCAAACCCAGTTCACTAGCTTGGTACTCAGCTCCTGAGGGATCAAGGAGACATCAAGATGCATTACTTAAAAGAAATTAATAGAGGAGGAAACTACAGTGAAGGATCTCATACAACTGAGGAGGAGAATACACGATAAAAAAGAACAACAAAACCAATAAATACCATCACATAATTTATGAATAATCCTGTCATAATCGCAATATCTTGAAGGAGAGCCTTTCTCCTCTCACCAAAACCAGGTGCTTTGATGGCAGCAACATTAAGGATGCCTCTTAGCTTGTTCACAACAAGAGTAGCAAGAGCTTCCCGGGTGATAACTTCAGCCATTATAAGCAAAGGAGCTCGCAATTGAGTGGTCTTCTCTAGCAAGGGAATTATATTGTTTATTGCTGAGATCTTCTGATCTGTAACCAATACTCTCGCATTCTAAAATTCAACAATCAATTTCTCAAGATTGGTAACAAATTGTGGGGAGAGATAACCCTGTCAATCTGCAAACAAAGGGAAAGTGCATAGAAATGGGTTGAGCAGGCAAACATCAGAACCAGAGAATTAAACAAATATCTCTGAAGGATAAAAAGGGGGCAAAAAAAAAAAAAAAAAAGAGAGAAATGTAGCAGCAAAACAAAGTTTAAGACAAGCAGCTTGCACTCTACAAAAAATACAGACCTCCATCCCTTCTTCCACATCAACAGTTGTCTCAAAGGAGGAGGATGACTCAATAAACACAACACCATCAGGTCCAACCTTGTCAATTGCATCAGCAATCATTGCCCTGATAATCTCATCATTTCCAGCAGAGATAGAAGTAATGGCTGGAAGGCAATATACAACCTCATCAATAGAAGAAGTATAAATATGCATACTAAAGGAAATTATGACCATGTAAACACACTACCTTTGATATCGTCACGGCCTTTGACAGGCCTAGATTTTTTCTCAAACTCTTCAACCAACCACTGCACAATAAAATGCTTGAAGGTTGCCCTGAATTAGAATATGTTTTCTCTTTTTTCCATTAAATCGTGAAAACAAAACCAGAATTAAAATCAAGAGAATTTTCTTCCTACAACTAGTAAAATGTAGAAGTAGAAGTGATAGACTGATGGCGAGAGGCTTTGCTTTAATTGTGCCACCAAAGAATACTAACCAATCTTCTACAATCTCCATCCATTTCGAAAATATTAACTTTTGTGATAATTCTCAACAGTTTGAGAGAGAGAGGCTTACCTGGTCTCAAATCGTGGAAATAGAAGGAGGAGGAGGCAGCAGCAGCAGCAGCAGCAGCAGCAGCAGGGGCGGCGAAAGCAGTAGCAGCTGTGAAGGAGAAAGGCAGGAGTGGTCCCTTGAAGTTATTGTATCTGAGGTCCAACACGTCCAACACCTTTAGCTCTCCAATCACTTCAGGAATTATACCGTTGATGGAGTTGTTGCGTAAGATACTGCAAAGAAGTGCATAAGAAAAACAAAGCCTATAAGACACAAAACAGGATATAAGGACACCACAGGGTCCTAAGATGAACAATCACTACAAAAACATCATTGGCAACTAGGTAACTGACTAATATATCCTTACATAGACTTTATGTGGACCAGGTTTCCAAGATCAGGTGCTAGTGTTTCTCCAAGAGAGAGATCTTTCAAGTTCCTGCAAGTTGTACAAACCTTAGAAATAATTAGATGCCATAATCACCCATCTAAACTGATAGTTCCATGCCTAAATTGTAAGAAACTAAAAATTTTATTTGAAATCGCAGATTGTTCCCCAAACAACTAAGTCACCTACATTCATATAAGACATAAAAATTCATCGCTTTATATTTATTGATGTGTATCTATATTTCTGGTATTTGTCTGTGAAATTAATAAGATCATCCATATTTTCGTACAACATTATATCACATCATTTTCTAATGACATCCATAGATTTTCTTAACAGGCACAACATTTCCCACAAAATATTGCAGATTTTCTTATTTGAATTTTCCATAGTTTGGCAACCCAACAGTGCAAACTGCAACACTTGCATGTGATTCCTTGTGAATTTTCCCTAGTTTGGCAACCCAACAATGCAAAGTGTAAAACATACATGTGATTCCTTGCTCTAAGCTCAGAATAAGGTCAACTATGTTCTCATTCCATCTTTTCTGCCCACAATTTGATTTATGAGTTACAATATTTATTTAGATATAAAGTCCTAATAAAACAATAATTCTAAAAAGCCATAGTATCTTGGTCTTCTTTGTTCTGCATCAATAATATTCCACTTACATTTTCATCTATGTTCTATCAACAAGACTACAAATTAAGATAGAACTTAATTGTCTATTTTCCTGAGGAATTTCACCTAGAGGTTGCAAATAGAAATTTCTAATACGTAAGTCTGCTCCAAACAAGCGAAAAGTTATACACAAATATCTTTAGCTAGTGCACTGGACGTCAAATTAAGGTCAATAAACAGATATTTCTCCTCACTTGGCCCTATAAGAGGGATGTCAAGTTGAGCAAAAAGTGATAGCACTTCCACTTTTGCACTAACTTCTTCCCATGTTTCTCGGATTGCCCCTTCTGTAGCAGACTCCCCAATCTCCAAGTAACCAGCTGGAAGAGTCCTGTGCATAAAAGATCCAAGATAAATTATCCAAAATACCTATAGTGAATAATGAAGAAATTGATACTTAGCTTAGAAACAGAAAAGTGCAGTTTTTGCCTTAATACGTAGTTTTTTCTTTTTTGCATTCCTTTAGCAATTGACGAAATGAGTTAAGAAAGATAAGAGATTTTTTCTTTCTGGATTAGTCGTGCATACATGTAAATCCATACCAAAGACCATACGATGGTTGAATCTTCCTCTTGTAAAGTAGGATCTTGCTATCATGTCCAACAAGGTAGCCCACAACCTGAAAGCACCTTATTGACAAAAAATCAGCTATAATGGCATCACAATTCATAAGTAAGCATTTAATATCTACCTATACGGCTTACATTAGAATAAGGCCCACTTCAGACCATATTGTGCTTTAATCAGAACACAATACGAAAGAGCATGAGCTTTTCTATTGTTCAAAAAAATCATTTGCTGGGTTCGCGTGAGATAGACAAAGACAGAGTAGAGGGCGAGAGAGAGAACCTGGCCTAGGGTTTTTAACGAGAGGAAGACAAGAGAGGGAAAGGGAAACTTAAGTCCTGCCAAATGAAACTTTAGACTTATAACAGAGCAACTCACCTCCTTTATCTTCTCTCTCTGTTTCTCTCTGAGATTTGCTACGTAGACGGCGGTGATGGCAGCAACGGTGCTGGGGGATAACGACGGCGGCGGCGATGGCGCTGCTAGAGAACGACGGCGGTGGCGATGGCGTGGGGGCTGAAGGTGGAGAATGAAGGAGACGCCGGCGCCACCGGTGGAGATCAAGGTGGCAGTGGTGGTGGCTTGGTTCGATTGAGATAGAGAGATAGGACCGCGTGAGATAGAGAGAGAAAAGCGGCGCCTAGGGCTTTTGATAGAGAAAGAGAGAGAGAGGGGGAGAAAGAAAAGAGGGAGGGAGGGCAAATTTTGAGCCCCAAACGAAACGACGTCGTTTCGTTTAACATTTGTGTCTGTTGTTCGCGGTCACAAAAAGGCCGTCGCAAAAGCCCCTATTTGCGACGGGAGCTAAGCCGTCGTAAAAACGCCGTCACAAAAGTGAGTTTTTGTGACGGTATTTGTGACGGCCATGCCACCGTCACAAATAGTAGTATTTGTGACGGGAAAACAGCCGTCGCAAATACTCCCGTCACAAAAACACCAGATTTTAGTAGTGTGCATTCATTGGGTTTAGGTTCGTCTAGTCCCATTAACGGGGGTTGTAAAAAATTGTTTGAAACTAACAAGAAGCATTTATAATTTAATAGCTAACTGGAAATAAGTTCATGAGATCACCCATCCCTTATAATGTTTTGTGCCTAAACACTAAAATCATTAAAAATAAAATAAAAACAAACAAACAAAAGAAGCAAAATCAATGTTCATGATCAGGGATAGGAAGTCGATTCATTGATGAAACAAATCAAACTACAAATCGACTTATTTATTTCAAGTTTTCAGCTATATAGGCATGCAAAGCTGCTAATTATGAAGCCCCGCTGCTACTTAACGGCTGTATTTTAACACTCCAATAACTTTGCAATAGCTTTCTACAACATCCATGCATTGCAATGAGAAAAAAAGAAGAAGAAACAACCAAAGAGGCTCGTGTGTAACCAAGAGTTACTTAGTGGGCTTCACTCATTAGAAATTGAAAGATTAACTGCAAGAGATGCTGCTCGAGCATTTGCTACCGATGATATGGAAACTTGGCTCTCTAGGAACTGTTAAAGGCCTAATTGATCTGCAAAATAACAATGGAGAGAGAGAGAGAGAGAGAGAGAGAGAGAGAGAGAGAGAGAGAGAATAATATTTAGGCATGGTTTCTAGCATTCATGAGAACTCATTTTAACCTTGAATTTTCTATTTTCCATCATATGTCTCGCCAAAAGTTGATTAAGTCTGAGTTGCATATTTTGTTACATTAACAATAGTATGCTAAATGTGAGAAGGAAAATATTATTTTTCCAAAAATTTTGTACAAAAAAACTCAGCAAAATGATGTGTTTAAATGTGAACCATTCACTTTAAAACAAAATATCCATCATTATAGATATTAATTACAAAAAAACCACTGCCAAATCATTCTGGTAAAAATTTTTATACAAAATTTTTGGAAAAATATAATTTTTCTTTTCGGGTAATGTTATTCAAACAGAAAATATATACATTATTTATCACCAGAATGATGTGTTTGAATATCAACCATTCACTTTAAAACAAAATGCCAATCGTGATGTCTTTTAATTATAAAAAAAAAAAAGACTATCACGTCATTTTGGTGAGATTTTTGTATAAAATTCATGAAAGAATAGCATTTCCCTTCATACAACCGTATGGTTCATGAGCTATATATATTAGGTACCTTGTTGGAAAGAAGGGTCTGTCAAAAAAAGGCATCAATTGAGCTCTAGGAATCATCTCCTTTCTGAGCATCCGAATCTCTTCCTCCTCTATCATCTGCTCCAAGTTCTTATTATTTTGTTTTCGAATTACATTAATGTATAAATATATGTACATAGCACATCCATAACACATGAATGAATGTTTTCGTGATATATGTACCTTCTGCAGCTTCTCTATTTGTTTCTTCTGTTGCTCCATAAGGTATAGTTTGGTTGCAACCTGAATATATTCATGTCGATCTTTTGATCAATTGAACGATTTGGATTGAGTTTGACCATATTGTGAAAAGCTAGAGAATTATATTTGTAATGTTCTAGGCCATAGTGGAAGCGAAGTTTCGATGAACACTCACCGCGTATTTAAATAGAGCACGTTTGACAGCTCTTTCCTCGGTGCGGAGTTTGAAATCCTGCGATTTGGTGTTTTCTTTGGCAGTAGGCTTTTGAGAAACCTAAGAAGAAATCTTATCATCTCTCATTTTTTCTTTCTTCGTTTTGAGAGAGAGAGAGAGAGAGAGAGAGAGAGAGCAATATTCACCTTATACTTGTCAACTTGTCGCTCTTTCAGCTCATCTTGACTGTGAAGACAGTACTAATTTTAGTTATATCTAAATCTCAGCCAAAGTTCAGAAGGCCAGACAAGGCGATAAGAACAATGCTTTAAGACTTAGGCCGTTTATGTGATACAATATTATGCACATCAGCTTTCTTAGCCTTTAGGTTGAAATTAGCTGTAGAAGCTGCTATAATTAATCTCTTGGAAGTACACAAAAAAAAAAATAAATAAGAAAGTGTGTAATTAGAGATATGAATAAGTTATTTGCTATTAGGAACTCCTAGATATTTGAAATAAACAAGTAAGTTTTATTCACTTTTGTTTTAGCATTTATGCTAGATGGCCTTCTTCATATGGTCCCCTCGTAAGCACCATGCATGCATGGTAAACCCCTCTTCTTCCCTTCTTCCCTCCCTCTTTTTTACTTCACCTTCTTCTAACATAGCTTAATGAATTGAATGCCCTAAATTCATTTGATGGTATATATGTGGATTTATAATGAAAGATTTTAAGAATCTTTCAAGAGAAAGTGGTGCCATTTAAATCACTGATTTTTCTCTTCACTAGATTTTTTAAAGAAGGGTTCATAGAGGGTGCCTCCCAACCCCAAGTCTCATATCTCAGACTCGGATTGATAGCCTCATACTCTCTTGTACCAGTCACAATGAAGTAGCTGGCCACCATAAACAACAAAGCTTAACTTATATGGACATTGTCAGTAACCACATTTTATTCAGAACAAATTAGAAAAATAATAACAGAATAATTTGAAGTCCTACCCAAGAATGAGACTTGATGGCCTGTTGAGGTGGAATGTATCTCACCACTCCTCTAGCAACAGTAGATTGAACTGCAGACTGTGACTTCACAAACTTAAACCACCACAAAAATAAAGGGAAAAAAAAGAATATCTATATATATATATATATTCAGATGACCATGTTGTTCACTGAGAAGCAAATAGAAGAAGTAGCATGTAGACCTTCTGAGCAGACTTGGCCCTTGGGCTCTCCATCGTCAACTGATAGGGTCAACCCTAGCTAACTAAACGTGAAATGTATCTATGTAGAACACATGTCGGGAGGTTTGGATACATATATATACATATATAACAGTCTGCAGGGTGCTACTTTCTGTTGCTACATCACCAGCATGTTCAGGCATTGCATGCTCTCTTGCACCAAACTTTCTGATTAAACATCCCTCTCATACATATTAGTCATACCATGCATGCACTTTAAAGTCACTTCAGAGTTCCTCTTTCGATTTAATTAAGAACAATGCAAAGGATCCCGGTAGCTTGTCAAACTTAGTTTCATTTGACCAGTACCGTTTCAAAACATAAGATTACTTACTTTGTTGTTCTAAGCAATGTCCATATGAGACATACTCATTACTTAATATAGTTTAACTCCGTAGTTAATACCGCAATCAACAACGCAATCGAAAGATTGCATGGTTTTCAAGTTGGGTGCTTAGTCAGTGAAGTTAGGCAAGCACCATGAATTGCTTGGGTGGAGAAGAAAAAATGAAATAAAATGGAAACTTGTTAAATCTTGGCCAAATTATTAAGATGAGGATGTTTCTAAAATATGGCTGAAATGATGTGAGTTCAGGCATTCAGATGGGGCTGTGGTAAAAAAAAAATTTGGCAGCCAAGCAGCATCTTACATGAGAATAACTTGCCCAATATGAATTTATAGAGGATACATTTTTTTTTTCCCCATTTTTTGTTGTCCGGGAAGTACATCTACATGTGTTTTTTCAATGAACTCAAATGAATCCATCTAAGGCTGCATTTGTTTCATGGGATAAGGTCATGGCATTAGACTAGTAGGCGTTATCGCACAAAAGTGGTCAAGTTAAGCAATTCGGATAACTCCTTTTCTTCCATTTGCATTGGATTATCCAATTCATGGAGCAGAATAAGCAATCTGGTCAGGATTCTGTATCCTCTCATCCTATTCGCGAAACAAACGTGGCCTCGAGGTAACCAAAGACAGACAAAAGGGGCCAAAAGGTGATTAAAGAGTTGTTTAAGTCCCAGACATCTAGCCACATGCAGCTGGGAGGTAAGCTTTCGTTTCTGGGTAGTTCTTGACTTCATTCATCTGAAGAGACGGAAACAGGGACATTTCAGCATTGCATATAGTTAGGTCATGCATGATTACAAAATTAACCTATAACTGACAGTGCTTATATTTGAAGATTTTGTGTTGAAATCACATCCAAAAGCCCTCGTAATTAAAGGCCTATTTTGGTAACTAACATGACTGCTATGTAAACCTGCAATACCTAGAAAAGTCTTTTGATTGAATTCACTGTCCAACTCCATTGTTTTTTCATACATGCATAATCAGGCATAAGCAGGAAACAGACACATAACTCAACTCTCGTTTTGTATTTCACCTCATGAAAATGACTCATTTTCCTATAAAAATCCTCATCAAAAATTTCTCGCCTTAGGCCCTAGATAGTGTTAAGCCGGCCTTGTCTACAAGTTGAGCTAAACCAAAATTGAAATCTCTACTTTAGCATGTCAGATTGTTGTCCTTGAGCTCATACAAACACCATTGCTTGTCACCAATTTGAGGATCATTTACAAGAATGTCCAGAAACTAACTCAGTTGAAAGATATTACTGCATTTTCTGGCCTGCCTATATTCTTAGGAAAATGATAGGAATACACGGATTTATTTTCCGCCGATGGTCATTTTTTGAAAGTTCAAATAGACGTGACATACACCCATTACTTCGATATTATGTATATATAGATATATATGTCCTCTTACTGTCATTTTTGGTCGTAAATTCTGTTCGTGTACTGCTTCTTTCATCTAATGTTGTCACTAGTATTCATTGGTTCAAATCCTATTTGAGTTGAAGATAGAAACCATCTGTCATTCATTTCATTTGGAACTCAGATTTTTGGTAGAAAAAGCTTAGGTATACCCATCTAGTGCAACAACTTTAGATTTCAACAATATCGGCTCAAAACAATTTGAGACGTAAGGCAAACAATTTTGAATGAGGTGTTTTATTTTTTTTAGTTTGTAATAACTTTTTTGATTAAATCAGTGTTTTTCTTCTGAAATTCACAAATGTGCTAACTTTGGGCTTTTTCTAACAGGTATTTTTTTCATCTAGAAGATGCCCTTTTTTCAAAAAAGATATAAAATCTATATAAGACCTTAATTATAACATATAAAACTTTAAAACTTTAGGCCTTCGAGATTTTTTTATGTAATTCATTTTCTTGGGTTGGGCTTTCTTTTTTAAAATTTTAAATATAATTTAATTAGTATAGTTGATTTTGGAATTACTTTTTGTAGGGTCATTTTTCTCATATGGACTCAGATAGTTATTTTTAGGGAAAAAAATTATAGAATCTATATATGGGCTTAATTATGCAGTGTAAGGCTTGAAAAAAATTTGAAGCATCCACTTTATTTATTGATTAAAATGGTTTTTTTCCCCTTAGGTTTATTAATATATTCTTTTTGCAGTCTTCTTTTGCTAACAAGCATTTCTTTCTCATTCAAAATGAGGCCTTTTAATAATAAAAATATTAAAAAATTTACAGAAGACCTAAAGTTTTAAAAAATTGAGGGCCTTAAAAAATTGAGGCCTAAGGCACTCACCTTACTCGCCTAGGCCTAGAGCCACCAGATTTTGTTTATGCCTAGGCTTAAACCATGGTCAAGCTGAGGACTGTCAAGCAATGTTACTTTTATCTCTTCCTTTGGACACCTTTGAGTCTTTGACTAATTACTCTTTTGAACTCATGCACAGCCACAATTCACATCAATCATATAAACTTCATGCTTACTACATACAGCTAGGAAGGTTTTACCTTTCGATTCTCAGTAGTTCTTAATTGGCTTCATTCATCTGAAGCGAAATGGAAAAAGAGACATTTCAATATTTCTCGTACAGTTAGGTCATGCATGATTAGAATGTTGATCTGTAAATGACAATGCTTGTGTTTAAAGGTTTGTGTTGAAATCACATCCAAAAGCCCTCGTAAAGTGCTATTTTGGTAACTAACATGATAGCTATGTAAACCTGCAATACGTAGGAGGAAAGTCTTTTGATTAGATTCACTCTCCAACTACATTGTTTTTACATACATGAAGGCATAGAATTGAAACCGACCCACAACTCAACTCCTGTTTTTTGTATTATTGCTCTTTCCCCTCCTGAAAATGACACATTTTTTATTAAGTTCCTCCAGAAAATATTTTCCAAATGGATTACTCTTTTTTCTTTCCAACCCAAGGTTTTGCAATGGGATCTAACAATCGGTACCCATAGGTTACACCTGGGTGTGACGGGTGTGCTCGAGTGCCACCAAAGGAGAGAATGCCGATGGTTTTTTTTTTTTCCCACACAAACCATGTAAGGTTGCCATCTAACCTTATGAAGTCAATCTAAGATTGGTATCTAACCAAATTCAGACCTCTGTTTTTGTAGGTGAGACATTGGGTCTGAGCTCATATAAGCATCATTGCTCGTCACCTTTAAGGTTATTTACGAGGAAGAATGTCAAGAAATTTCATTTTTGAAAGTTCAATAAACATGAAAGGCATTCCTCTGAATATGGATAAAAAAAAAAAACGAAAAAGCAAAAAAGAAAATGTCCTTTTATTTTGTGAGATTTTTGGTCGTACATTCTGCTCATGTGTAACTATTGTTCATTAGTTCAGTTCCTATTAGTTTGAGTTGAAGGAAGAAACCATTGGTCATATTGGAAAAATATTGTTTCTCTGTATTTAGAGTCTCAAAATTGTCAAGGAAAAGAAAAATTAAGGAAAAATTAAATTACTTGTACATATTAATCTTTTACAGGTACCCAAACAAAAATAAATTAACTAGTTAAATTTCTTTTACAAATAACTTTCAATTTTTTTCTCATTTTCCTAATCCAACCAAAAAGAGAGAGAAAAAATTTATCACTTCATTTTAGTTTCTCTCTCCTCTCTTTTCTTACCCTCCGCAAATCCAAGATCCAATGATGACATGAGTCTACCAAATCACCGGTTAATTAAGTCCAAGACCTAAGAACTACAATGCTATAACCTACTTATAATGAAAAAAATTACCTGTGGGGAAACTAATCAAGAACTACATGGTCTTTTGCTTAAGCCATTTCTCAGGAAGTGTCTTCTGTTTTGCTAAAAAGCACTTATGCCTTGGCCTACCACAAGGTCAACCCGAGGACTGTTATGACTTCGGTTCCAAAATTTGTTAAACACCTCAAGCGTTGGTAGCATCTAAATCCCAACCCCTAGCAACATTTGATCCCACACATTCACAACATAACAAAATTCAAATTTGTCCAACAGATGAAGAAAAAACAGTTTCAAACATCGGCACAAATTTGAGCATGTCCAGATAGAATCTAATTAAAAATCGCAGTAAACATTACGTGTACCTTTCCAAGTCCATGAAACTTGAACAAATAGACATGTCAAAAAGCATTTACCTCGGTTCAAAACTACAATTTCTATACCAACTACGCTGATTAAGCTATAGCAACCAAATGCAGTTGCTTTAATAAGAAATAAGAATGATATAACTTTAATAAGAATAAGATGCTAATACGAGGGCAGTAGCACCCTATTCTTCAGAAACCTTGAAAAACGTGTACGACAAGATAATGTTGTTGATTCCATCCATTTTAGGATCTGTTTCGAACTCAGGGTCTATATAAAAGAACACCTATAAATGCAAGCCATAAAAATATCAAGAACTGCAAAAGAGTATTCCTTAAAAAACATCGATGGAACTAACGGAGATAATACTCCTACTCACAGGCATGTCAATCTGCTCTCCAGGGAGAAGTCGCTGTTCCTCAAAGCAAAAGCACTGTATCTTATTGAAGTACACTGCCGCCTGAAAAGCATCAAAACCAAATCACTTCCTGTCTAGGAGTCGCTAGAAAATGAACAAATTGAATGCTTTTGTGCTACAAAGTACAAATCAAACAGAGTTTATACTCCTATGTGAAGATTAAGGTCTCATATCAAGCAAGACAGCACTAAAACTATGAGCCCTACGGCCCAAGTGGTGTCCAGAAGTTTTCCCCGGAGAAAAGGTAAGGGGGTTTTGCAGCCAGCCAAATTGATTCTTTGAATGACAGGAATAATATGACCTAAATAACAAATGAAGAAAGAAATACGGTACTGAATCCCTAGCTATTTTTGGCTACAGATTCAGTACTCAACATTCAATTGGACACTCAGAACCTCGTTTAATATACACTTGCAAACTCAACCACCAAACCTGGGCTAGCTAGTGGTAGAATATTTTAATTGAACTTATTACACAGTTACTGTAACAGTCTACAATAAGCTCTAAGAAGCACGGACACGGACACGAGTGTTGGACACAATACGTGTCAGACACGCCGACACAGCAATTTTCAAAAAATGTTGGACACGACATGGCAGGGACACGACAAAAGACTATATTTTTATATTTCTTATATATTATACATATAAATATTATACAAAGGAAGTAAAAAATATAGAAGATTACACGAATTAAAAATAAAAAAAAAGAACATATTTCACTACTTAATCAGCAATAAATTCATAATTAGTCAATTATATTCCATAAAAAATATAAAATAAACAAACAAATTAACACA
Source organism: Euryodendron excelsum (assembly GCA_033060915.1). Classification (NCBI taxonomy): domain Eukaryota; kingdom Viridiplantae; phylum Streptophyta; class Magnoliopsida; order Ericales; family Pentaphylacaceae; genus Euryodendron; species Euryodendron excelsum. The sequence goes on along the minus strand of CM065385.1, from coordinate 31,978,578 downwards.
CATTAACAACAAAAAAGTTGTTCTATCAATACACAATACTATAAAGTCATAAACTACAAAAAATATTAAAACGTCATTACATTTAATCAATTATCCATTATCATAGTATACTTGTTTTTCTTCTTCTTCGAACCAACAATTAGTTTCAAAATTTATAATTGAGGCCCCGCGTGTCCCTAAAGTGTCCAAAACGAGACACGCATATCCAAACCGTGTCCGTGAAGTGTCCAATGTAAAAATAAATAATAAATAATTGAACACGTAGAATGGAGTGTCCGACAAGTGTCCGACGAGTGTCCCACGCGTGTCGGTGTCCAACAAGTGTCGGACACAGGTACGGCTCCTCCAACGGAGTGTCCGTGCTTCCTAGAATAAGCTTAATTAAAAAGGACAAAAATTGTTTTGAGATAAAAAAAAAAAAAAATTAAATAACTTCCTCAAGAGAATGCTATTTGTTGGACCAAACTATTTGTTGAAGTGTATGATTTGAAATGTACAATGGCCAGTCTACAATAAGCTTAATTAAAAAGAACAAAAATTGTCTTGAGATAAAAATTAATGAGTTCCTCAAGAGGATGCTATTTTTTAGATCAAACTATTTCTTAAAGTGCATGATTCCAAATGTACAGTGGATAACAATTTATCCCATTTCTATGAATTTTTACATCCAAAAGGCCATCAAATTTTTACTCAAGCTTGGCTATCCATCTTTTGAATAAAGATCATGCAAAAGGTCCTTAAAGACTTCCTAGTATGTCGAAAGAAATCTTGGATCCGTCTACGGAAGTCAATGTACTTCATCTTGGGACACGAGAAGCTCCAATTTGCAAAAAGATGGTTTGGTTAAAGAAGGGGCAGCTAACTTGGACGACTTGGATTGAAAACAAAAAAACATTAGAAAAAAGAAAAAGAAAATGGTTTTCTAGTCGTCAATAGGAAATACTAGTCTATATCAAATCACAGATGGTATCAATAATAACATCAACCATTATAACTTCTACACAAACACAAATATAATCTATTCTACCTAACCAAACCTTAAATCCCAAACCTTTAACCTCAGGTATTTTTGTACTCTTTCATGTTTCCCAATCCCATTCAAGTTATAAGTATGTCACGCTCAAAAAACCTGTAGTATTCCCAGTAAAGAGAGTCATTATTTGTATCACACATTCGAATTTGAGAGAAGACTCTCCTGTTATCTCTCAAATTTATTTTTGGGCCAGTTGACCTGTAGTACATTACATATGCTAACATAATTCCTTTACAGCACAGCCATGCATGACTACCTGACACAACGCTGACATCTCCTTCAGTTGGGGAGACCAAGACACGCTACATGCTTTCAATGCATGGATGGAACAGGGTGAGTGGACTGATTATGACGCCCTCTGGGAAATTATGATAGGCAGTGAGATGATGAGAGACCAGAGGAGTTGGAAAGGATGAAAACTGAGGCACTTTTAGATAAGAGAGAAAAATTGAGTAGCAGTGGAAAACTACAGCTTCTAAGCTTGTCGGAAGAGGAGGCTATTGTTCACTAACATGAATGGCGGTAGAGACCTCTAAATAGGAGGGTCGGACCCTAGACCAGCTCACCTGAATGTACAGTGTCTCAAGCTCAGGCGGAGACAAGGAGATAAGTGGATCATCCACTGTGGGCCAACAACCTCAAGGTGGCAGCCACTTCCAAAAGTGGCATCGAAATACTCAGAGACCACATTGGCCTCAGAGGTTGTAGAGATGGTTGGCCACTCTACTTAGTTACAAAGAGGTACAAAGTGTCACGTGTCTCTATCTTCACTTGGAAGTGTCTTCATGCCCCCATCACCGCGACACCAACCTTGAGCGGATCCCTAGGCCCTGCTCTCTACCTAGGCTGACATGAAAGTATCAAGGTGCCTTTTGGAGATAACTAGAAAAAAAATTAGAGACTGCTCTCGAGATGAGGTAATGCGGTATAGCAGGGACACACTCGGGTGGAGGGTCCCTCAACCAAGCAAAAGGGGTATTGACGTGTTACCTCGAGTAGGAAAGGATGCATGTAGGGGTTCCCTCTACTGAGCTAAGGAGGGATACCTAGAGCAATTTTTGTCAAGTGGGTCAGAAGATGCCTCTAGACTGGAGTGTCCTTCAACACCTAGACTTGATGTCAAGGCACTGCATGCATTAATCTCGGCCAACCGAGGATTAACCCAGGAGGTGATCATGTGGAGATGTGCAATTTGCCCACGCACCATCTTATGAGACTAACATGTGGAACCAAGCCCATGGAGATGGTGATGACATGGCATGCCACATAGGAAAGCTACATGCATATACCCACGCAATGTACAACGATGCCTTAGATGCTAGCAACAGAGTGCAAAGACCTATACTTTGAGCCTTGCTTATAGCAGTTTAAAGTATGCCGCAACTCACAAAATGCAACATGACCATCATACTTAAAACTACCAAATAATAGTCTTCATCACCCTATTGAGAAGTATTAAATATTGGAAATTGATTGTGTAGTCCAATTCTAAGATTGCCTATATGCAGTTGATAATATGGCATAAATCTACATGTCACATGATAATGCCACTTTGCTAAATAACAATTGTCTTCAACCAGTCCTAATGTTGATCCCTATAAAGGCTCAACTAAAATCCATTTCCAAATTTCGTCATGCAAGATTGGAGTTCCAAATTTTGACAGCCCCAAGAAAAATTTTGGTTTTTGAATTAAGGCAGACATACCTTTGGCTAAGCGCATCAGACACCTCGTTTTCACTTCTCACTGAAGTCAGATTATGCGCACAAATGCAATTGCAAATTCAACCTTACCCTTATCAAAATTTAGACTGCAGCAAAAACACTCAAAATGTACAAGATGCTTCCTCCAAGGCAGCAATGCTTGAACTGTGGCATTGAACCCAACCAAGTGTCATGAGATTGCCAACGTTTTCCTGCCTTACTCTAAAATATAATAATAGAAGAGGGTTGGTAGCCCAGTGGATCTAAAAAAGAATCCCTTGTACACCAATAATTATTATAGAACACATACCAGTCAGGCTACAATAATAAATCTACCACCTCCATTACCCATTGTTCTTACTTCCAAACATTTTCAATGCCTTACAAAACTTTGATGTGCTGTTCTACAGATTCGTAAGGCTGCTTAAATTCCCACAAACTTAAAGAGCAAGTTCACTTTCCCTAGTTCCCAACCTGTGTGTTCATCTGTGAAGAGACCAAACCTTCCAAGATTAACAGAAATTGAATACGGCACCGGCAAATTTTCTTACTCATTATCTTCAACTCCACATTAGCCAAATTACAATTTCAAAATATGTTAGCAATTTTCCTTACTACCTGTAAATTATAAGCTAAGCTAGCCACACATAATGTGCGCTATAGCTCTCGACCAATCAACTTGACAGCATAACTCTAAACATTTGGGTCAGCAACAAAATCCAAATTTTCATTTGTTTATTTATTAACTTGAGATCACCACGCCAGAAGACTCCTTGTCTACAACACCCCCCCCCCCCCCCCCCCCCCCCCCTCCCCCTCTCCTCTCCACCCACAAGGGCCCAACCCCGAAAAAATAATAATAATTAATAAATACCTAAATCTATAAAAATTAGAAAAATAACAGATGTCCATCATACCTATGAACAGAAGAGACTAGCCCCTCCATTGGTAATGTTTACCTAAGGAGCCAAGTTCCCCACTCGTGCTGGCAGAACCTCTACCTAAAGCTGTAAAGCACCTCCAACCTAAACCATGTTACTTATTCACTACCACTGGTGCAACTATAGGTTGCATGTAATGAAAACAGCTCAACCTTCTCCCATGTCCCCCTCAGTGGTGCTGCATCTACCTTCCCATGTTGCCTTATGTACTATGGCAATATCATAGCTAATTCATCATTATAAGCTAACAGGATGTGTTACACAAATAAGGCTTTTGTTTAAATATGTCATACATTTCATTACCAATATACTATTCAATCTTTTCCAGGAAATGGACCATATCCTACCATAACAACAAACAGAGATAATAATAAAAAAACCCCACAAAGTAGTTATGCCTCTAGTGTAAAACAGAAAATCTATAGAAGACACTATCAAGAGGAAAACAATATAAGTGTACCTATACTCAATCTGAAAGCCACAACAGTACACTGTATATACATAACACGCGTACAACTGTTAAAAAGAAACGAACTAATGCTGAATCTTTTCCTCTCATGCCTCACTTTTTTCTTAATATGTTTGTCCACAATCATCAAACTGACCAAAGTTTCCAACATTCTCCACATCAATAAGAGTCATAAGACAAAATTTGAATATAAGGGATAAAATAACCACTTACAAATTTTTTTTTTGATTATTTTTCCTTAGTTCTTTAGGTACAATACTTCTTTAGGATAGAGAGACATCAACATAATTGCAATCAGAACCAGGACAGAATAATTAGTCAATGTGACTTGATACACCTACTCGTCCACGCAGTCGCATTGCAGCAGTTTGAACAAGGTTCATAAACTTATTGATCACCAGTGAGGAATTTGATTAACTTCACCATTTTTTTTTTTTCTTGTTTAAAGGTCCAAAATTCACATTTAAATGTTGATATCAAAATGACAACTTAAGTTTAGATTATCCCACAAATCCTTTATTATCTTTTTTCAATTAAGTGGGTTTCCCCTAAAAGTTAATACGAATTGCACATATATAACACATTCAACAACTAACTTTTAGCACTTTCTGAAAAGAAACTGCCACTTTTATGGTTTTTTTATCATGAATACATTCAATTAGAAATAACCACACCTCGATTCTTGATTACAGACTGAGAAAAATAGGTGATAAACTCAACAAACAAATAAATATACCCATTTATTCCAGCACTAACATATTCCTGCTGGGCATGCAAGTCTTTTATTGACAAGCCATTTAACATTTCATACCTTTTCATATCAGAGACCCCAAGACCAGCTCAATTGCTAATTCTTCAAAGCTAAAAAAATCCAGATAATTACATTCTGAAACCCTCGATCGACTTTCATTTTTTGAAAAAATAAGTCACTTAAGAATTACTATTTTATTCATAAAAACAGAAGGCTCAATTCCTCCATGCATCATTCAAATGTCTAATAAAAAATTAAAAAGTTGTACCTTCATAGGGGTAACATTATATGTAGATACACCAGTTATTGGAGTTGAACTTCGATTTTCAGCAGTGTAAAATGCGAGGGCACTTTCTCCTGGTTTAACTCTCACCTACAGATAAAATCCAAGAGCATCAAAGTTCAACACCGGAAAGGATATAAGGCCTTTGATAAACATATACATATGGAAGATGCTATTCTTCCAACAAATTTATTCAGAAAACTCCACCAGAATGATGTGGTAGTGGCATTTCTGTAATTAAGAGCCATAATGATGAGTGATTTGTTTTGAAGTGAATACTCTCATTCAGCCACATCATTCTAACGACAAATTCGGTAGAAATTTTCTGGTCGTATAACATTACCCTATACACATACACGTACAAATCTATATAAACAGTTGCACACATCATAAAGTAGAGAACCTCGCGTTGCGTGGGAATAAACTTCCATGGCATTCCATCAGCCACATCAGCATTGAACTGCACCACAATCTCCCTATCAACAAGAGACCATGCACTTGTAAGACAATGTGCACAAGAAAACCAATAATCTTCCTCTTAATTGAAATTTTAGATCAAAATCTTCTCAGAAAAATGTAAGGCATGGTTAGACTTGAATTAACCACAACTAAGTACAATAAATATGCAGTCTTAAAATGAGTTGCTTCACTCTGAGTTCTGGATTTAAATGAAGGTTCAGAACTTCAGATAGAATGAGACTTTGCCATGCTACAACAGAAAGCAAATATAGGGTTCATACAGTCAACATATCAGATCTTTTGCACTTGAGTAGTCTAACAAAGGTGATTATTTAGAAGATTTAGAAGTGAAGTCAAAGGAAGTAAGAGTGAACTATGGAACCTGATCATTGTTGTAAATCTTCATTGAGTTTATTTAATTACAAGAAAATGTGTAGCTTTTCTCTCCTCCTCCAGTCCCTGTTATACCTTTCCTCTCTTTCAAAGAGCCTACTCAACATAGGTGAATCATCACAATGAAAGAGAGGCATACTACCGTGAACCAATAGTATAGACTGTATTATATAGATATATAATCAAATCATTCTCCACACAAAAGCTTACAAAAAAAAATGCAAAACACACAATTCCACCTTATAAGATTTACCTCTTATCAGGACAAAAGGAAAACAGTATTCAACATTGTACTATTTGACTACATAGAAAAATGAAGAGCTACATTGTTTGAGTACAAAACACACCTTGTAGTGATCGTTCCATCTTGAGAATGGCGGGCAATCTTTTCTTCAACACTCTAAAACATAGTAAGGACTTCAATTAACATCAATAAAGTAAGACAAAAAAAAAATTCCTGAACAATAAATGAGGAGATTGGGTCTCACCTCGCGGCGTTGCACAGTACCCCCATACCCAGTAGCTTGGCAGAATCTCCTATAGAGAGGAACGGCGGCATAACTTCCCCCCACCATTGCAAAAACCAACCCCGTCAAATAGAATAGCATCTTCTTTGATTTCTGTTCTCTGCCAGCATGAGTTGCATATTGGCGTGGCAGACCAAGCAGAGAACAAGACCTCTCAAAACATGGAGTTCTCAGAGGCAAAAGCAGACCATGTTTACCAAACGACCCTGTACTTAGTTCACATCTTGTCATTACACCCCGAAATTCATAACTGAAACCTTGCCCAATAGTACTATTAGTTCCCACAACATTATATCTAAGCCCTGGAGCTTCAGGTGAGAACCTGAAAACCAATTTTACCATGTGAACCAAATTTCAATACACAAGCTCATTCCAGTATAGCAAATGTGTTTGGATTTCCAGCTATGTTTTTATGTCAACAAAGCATGTCTTAAGCTCCTTGTGAATTGTAATGAATATGATTTAATGGTGTCAATACTTTTTGATAGCAAGCTTACCTGTATCCAGAAGAGGAGTGACATACATTCTTGTAAATCTTAGGGAATCTGAAAACCCTGTACCATGACATTTTTGGATTGGAGATATCAAGGCACACTCAGTAGACACTCAATTCATTTGGCACTCATTCTCTGTTTGGTTCCTGAGAATTCAAAAGGGAAAAGAGAAACAAGGAGGAAATTTGAAACCCATTAATACTTCTTTTTGGTTCATCAGAGTGTTACTATAAAAAATAAAAAAAAGAAGCTTATATTATATTATGTATCCAGCCTGAGTGCTTTTCGATTTTTGTAGTTACCAACCACCAAAATATGAAAAGATTCAAGTATTGTAATCACTGATTGACTGGCCCTTTGCCCCGGTTTCTCGGTAACAAAATTAAACTTAAATAAGCAATACCAGCAGTAGAAAGAAAATTTAAAAGGAAATGGAGAAGCTCTTTTTCGTGTGATGGAATCTAGACTGTCATAGAAACATAGGGCATAAAGAAGGGAAGGACGGAACTGTCTTGCAAAACACAGTCAAAGATGAACAATTTGGAGTTTGGAGCCCCAATCAGTCTAAAATGGGCAGGTGATCCTAGTGACAACTGACAACACATGACTTTTAGCTATCCATGGTCCTTGGGATTTTGAATCCCATAGTAATTCCATATCCACCCACGAATCCCAAGTCCCAACAAAGTAGTGCCTCAAACTTGAGAATGGGAATCCCATTTCCATCATATATCACCACCATCCAAATGGGCCTAATTGTTTCAAGCAGTGATCAATTAAACTGTATGCAAAAGTCTCTAAAGTGATTTCTTGTCGCATAATATCAGTAAACACATTTACAAGTTTTCCCAGCACACAGTCTACTATCGTCCCACATCATTTGATTGTCTCAATCACAAGTTTAGATAGTTATTACATTAAATTGAGAAGCCCTAATGGTTGAATTTCTGAAAGAGCAGTTTCTTGTGCATGCGGGAGCTAATTTGTGATAAATTATGTTGTCTCCTTATTTTACATTAGCTTCCTCCTTTGTTTTGTAACTTGCTCAAGAATTTAGTATTCTATCTTCCATCTCAATAAATCATTTATCTGCCTTGAGTTCTGCAGAAGATGCGTTGAAGGGATCAATAGCAAGCAGTTGTAAACTGACCTTAAGGATGGACACACAAGTAGCTGTCCTTGATTTACTCCAGACTGGCCAATTCTCTTGAAAATTAGATAACAACTGGGCTTTGCAGGGAAAGTTACATTAGTCATTGAGCTACCCTGCACTGTATTTCCATCAGAAGGTTATCTGAAAGTTTCAAGTGCTGAATAATCTTGAGTAATTGTGTGGGTGCATCATTTGAAGAAATGACAAATTTTCGGAAAGAGAGTGTATGAAACCCAAATAAAAACTTCACAAAACCCACAACTGGGAATTCAGAAAATCAAGAAATGCAATGTTGGAAACACAATTGAAACTACTCAGAGCCCCACACTCAAAAAAATTCACATTTGGTGTGATATATACAGAAGAGGTCAATAATTGCAAGCGGGAAAACACAAATTCAAAAAAAGAAAAAAAAACCAAATTCAATATTCTTGAATTTTTAAATACAACCGTATACACACACATCTATGTACCTACACAGAAATCCATATTATATCTGAGTGTGTATATATAAGTACATATCTGAACCAATTATCGAAGGAGACCAATAAGGGAACTCAAGAAAACAACTGTTTGCTAACGGTTTCAGAAAACTGGTCTTGAAAACACGTTTTCAGAAACTAGTTTTGAGAATAATTTCGTAGTATTTTGAAAATAATCTCAACAGTAGATCGTCAACTACAACAAACTCAATAGCAGGAAAACCCACATGAAAGAAAGGAAAAAAACAATGAAATCAACAAACCCACATGCAAATACACAAAAACAAATCCAGATCTGCAAACCCAAAAACCCATGAACAAAACAGAGTGGACGGAGCAACCACCATTGCGATTTGGGAGGAGAGCTTTCCAGTGAGAAGAGGAAAGGTGTGTCGAAGGGTTCGTCAGTGAGCAAAGGCGGCGTCGGAGAGTGTGTCAGCAATCAAAGGTGTTGGAGAGCAGGTGCTGTCGGTGAGCAAAGGAGGGATGTGTCATCGGAGCGCGTATCGACGAGTAAAGGTGTCATCGGAAAGCAAAGGAGGTGTTGTGGGAGAGTGGAAGAGGTCTGTGGAAGAAGACTTGAATGGGTGGGATGTGTAGTGAGAGAGAGATTGATGTACTGTAACTGAACAATAAAGGGAAAGTGTCCCACAAATCGAGACCAAGACCAGCAAAAACATCTTTTTTTTGTTCTCAAAAATTCTGAAATTTTGAGAATTGTTTCCTGGAACCGAACGACAAACCACGCAACCAAACAGGATTTGGAAAACAAAACCAGAAAACCAAAAACGGGACCAGTAACCAAATAATTTTCCTTTCGCCGGTAATGATCATAACCATAGCATTTCTAAACAGAACAGCAGCCAATATAAAACCAGCGACCTCTCAATTGGGACATAAATGGCCATCAAAGCCGTGAAAAATCAACCAATGGAACAAATTGAGCAGAAACAGGATTTTATTCGATAAGAGAAAATCAGGACTTCTTACCTTCTGAGTTTGTTAGTCAACGCCTCCGAGAAAAAACAGCAACGAAGCTCGAAGCTGGTTTCGATTGTTGATGAGAGCATCGAAATGTTTAAACCCTTTTTCCTTTGGGTAAGTGGAGAGCTATAAACCCCAGAACGCTTTCCGCCCTGTTATTCCGCTGTCGACTCTAGCTTGCCACTTGTTTAAAACAATTTCAACTCTACTCTTTACTTTAACAAATTATTTTAATTAATTTTTATATTTTTAAAAAAAATAATATTACATAACATATTATGTTAACATAATGATACAAAATGTCAAGTCATTAAAGAGATAAAAATTTTATAATTTTTTTTAATTAAGAGTGTCATATCATAAAAAAATAAAATGATCTAACTTTCACGATGGTCATATTTAAACTAAAAAATTAAAATACTCATATTTTCAAAAGTCATGATGTTTATATTTTTAAACAAAAATTATAACAATTATATTCTCAATATTTCTCTATAAATAAGTTTTTTTTTTCCTCTCATTTTCACAACTCTGAACCTCTATTTTTACAACAGTTCTTCTATTATTATTCTTTAGGGTTCGCATTTGTATAATTCAATTCATTCACTTTTGTACGATTTTGTATAATATGTTTAATTTTAATAATATTAGTTCTATCATATTCAAAACATCACAAACTTATACAAACCTTTTCATTAAAAGCAATCGTTCCAAGAAATCACAAAGCTAGCATCTTTCACGGTATGAAACACAAGCAATAACTTTGAACCAGAATAATTTACAGTTATTCTCTGCATGTGTTTTATTATTTCCTGTGATCAATAATCCCAAGCAACCACTGTGAACCACAACAATTCACAGTTTAAATATAAATCACAAATGTAGAACCATCAATTGGAAAATAAAAATACCCTTTATAACCTCGATTATGGTTGACTAACTAGAAAAAGAAATACAAAGTGTACCATCAGTTTGTTCTTTCATGCCAATAAAAGAATGGGTGCCAATTGTTATGGGAATTTTTAGATCAGTGGACATTAAAATCATACCAATGACATCAATTTGCTGATCAGTGAAGAAATTTAGTACACAGTGTTCATGTCTCATAAAATGATATCAAATTATTGATCACTGGAAATAATAAAAAAAATTGTAGAGAATACAGCTCATCATCATTGTTTTAATTAATCTAAAAATGCAGGGAGAATACAAAGAATCAACTGAATCAAATCACCAGTGACCAGTGTCTATATTTTAATTAATAAAATATATGTTTTATGTGTTTTAATACTTAGCAATTAATTATTAGTCTAAATTAAAATTCAATTATTTGACCATTTATGTTTGTTTATGCTCCGCTTGAAACTTAGATATTTTGTAAGAAAAACAAAGAAAAAGGAAAATATGAAGGAAAAAAGAACAAAATATTTTTCTTTTTATATAAAAAATTCGAGTTACAAACGAAGCGTTAAAAGATTAGACCACTTGAATTCGCAGTTTGATAAGGATTAACTCTTAGCTAGTTCAAGGATTAGAGCATAATTTTGTTGAGGTGGTTAAAAGGATTTTGTGACTTGATTAATGGGACATAAACATTGGTCTGTTGTTTTTGTGGACAATCGGTAGGAAATATATCAAACTGGACATTTATGTATCTAAAAAAGTTCATCAATCAATCGCAACCTTACAACAAATCTAACAAGCACGTACAAATTATAATATAAATCTACCACCAGGAGAGTTGAACTGAAATTAAGTTCAATCTTGCTACCATGTTTTGTAAATTCTCTATCCACTCCTATTGTGCATTCATGATCAAGTATCACCTTAGACTTCGGTACATTTTAATAAATTCTCAAATTATCTCAAATATTATAATATAGTGATAAGTTTCCAAACTCTATCACATTACATTTAAATAGGTTTAATTATTACAGATGATCGTTTACATTATATGCTTTTAATTTAGTACTGAATCATATTTATCTTGGTTGCAATGCTCATGATAGATAACATAATTACAAGCAATAAAACAAATTAATCTTGTATTATTAGAAAGTAAAGAGTATATGGAATAGCACGATTAGCCTAAACTGTCAAGGCCTGTTCATAGCTAACCAAATTAACTTCTGATTCAGATGAACCTGATAAGTTTTTTTTATGGTAAATTAGTACTAGCCATGCTAAGTGGCTCTTTAGCATTAGATGCTAAAATAAGCATTACACCATAGAAAGGCTAAAGTCATTCATTGATCGGGTAAACTGTGACCTTTTATATTGATCTCTTTTGCTTTTTGTTTTTTTCTTTTTTTTGTTCTAAGAATTATTTTTTTAAGTTTGTACAAGATTATTCTTTATATGAATTATATAAACTTCACACATTATATAAAAGAACATGTTATTTTTATAAAAAAAAATTATATAAAATAATGTGACAGTGACATTAACAGTTTTGTAATTAAAAATTATTATAATGAGTGTTTATTTTAAAATGAACGGCTTTCATTAAAATACATCATTTTATATAAAAAGTTTGTACGAATTTTGTGTTAAAATAATATTACCCTTATATAAATGACGACTAGTCACATGAGGTCATAAAAAGAGATTGAATTAGGGCCTCATATTTAACATGAGAACTAATCGATTACAACCTCTTGTGGTTTTTTCCAACATTAGGGTCCGTTTAATAGGACTTTTTCGTCTAATTTTGTTTTAGGTTATAGGCAAAAAGAAAAACTCAAGTTTTTTTAATTTTTTTTTATTTTTACTTATCTTTAGCTTATAAAAGCAAACAAAATAAAAAAAAAATTTAGCTTTTTTTTACTTATGAACCAAAAAAGCAAAAAAAAAAAAAAATTGGTACCAGACATGCCTTTAGATCCTTGCATTCACTAGGTTAGGTTAGGTTTGCCTATCCCATTAATTAGGATCGAAACTCGCTGATAGGAAAACAGGGAGAAGAAGAACAAAAAAAAAAAAGCAATGCCAAGAGCTCGGTCAATATACACTGTTCATCTCGTACCAGGTGCAATTAAGGTGAGCCTTTTTTCCTTCTCGCCAGTCACAGGAGCGATGTTTTGTGGGTAAACACTTGAATCAAAAACAAAAAAGCAGCAAAATTGATCTTCATTGTGGACAAGATGTCGATTCCTTGATGAAACAAATCAAAATACAAATCGACTTATTACAAATTTTAACCAAGGCAAAGCTGCAAATTATGAAGCCCTGCTACTCAACTACTACATTTTACCACTCGAATTACTCTACAATAGCTTTGTCAGACATCCATGCACTGCAATGAAAGAAACGTGGGGAGCACCAAAAAAAAAAAGAAAAGGAAAGGAAGAAACAACCGAAGAAGCTCTTCGATCTGTAACCATGAGTTACTTAGTGGGCTTCACTGTGTTGAAAATTGGAAGGTTAACTGCAAGCTAGAGATGCAGCGCTTGAGCATTTGCTACCACGACGTGGAAACTTGGCTCTCTAGGAATTGTTAAAGGCCTATTTGATCTGCAAAATGAAAATTGAATAGATATACATGTATATATCTATGATATATGTGAAAATAACACTCGTACCTTTGTGGAAAGAAGGGTCTGTCAAAGAAAGGCATCAATTGAGCTCTAGGAATCATCTCCTTTCTCAGCATCCGAATCTCTTCCTCCTCTATCATCTGCTCCAAGTTTTTATATTTAAGTTTTTCATAGTACATTAATGTATTCATATGTGTACATTATAGCACATTCATAACACATGAATGAAGGCTTTTTCATGATATATGTACCTTCTGCAGCTTCTCTATTTGTTTCTTCTGTTTCTCCATAAGGTATAGTTTGGTTGCAACCTGAATACATGCATGCAAGTTGATCATTTGGTTAAGAGAAGGATTTGGATTAAGATCGACCATACTAGGCGATAGAAGCGAACTTCTAGTGAATTACACTCACCGCATAGTTAAATAGAGCACGTTTGACAGCTCTTTCCTCCGTGTGGAGTCTGAAATCCTGCGGTTTGATGTTTTCTTTTGCAGGAGGCTTTTGAGAATCATTTGAAAGAAATCATATTCTGCCTTAGTTTTTTCTTTCTTTGTCTTCAGACAGAGAGAGAGAGACAGCAAACAAAACAAAAAAAGAAATATTCACCTTGTAGTTGTCAATCTGTCGTTCTTTCAACTCATCTCTTGGCTGTACGAAGACATCTCAAATTACTTACTTTAGCTATACATATATATATGTATATATGTATATCTAATTATCAGCCAGAGCCCAGAAGGCCAGACAAGATTATAAGAACAATGCTCTAAGCCTCTAAGGCTTGGGCCATTAATGTGATACACAATAAACCGATAGAAACATTATTATACACAGCAGCTTTCTTAACCTTTAGGCTGAAATTAGCTGTAGAAGCTGCTATTGCTGAACACTTGGAAGTACATAAAAAAACACAGTGTGTGTAATTAGAACTATATATTTGCTATTGAAGCTATCTTTTGATAATATTTCACATGGTCGTAAAGATTTTCCTCGTATTTTATTCCTTTTTGTTTAACATTAAACTAGATGTCCTTCTTCATATAGCTAGGTAAGCATCATGCATGGTGGTAATGCATGCCTTGCCCAAGAAGAAGAATGTCCTTATTTTCTTGGATCTTCAACTTTCTGTCAGAGCAAGAATTACACGATCCCCTGGTTTTTTCTTTTTTTTTTTTCTCCATTTCCAAATTTCGGGTTACTTATACAGTCATTGCATTATTTCAAGATTTTCATTCTCCCCCTCTTCTCAAGGCTCAACCCTTGTGTGAATCAACCACGTGCATATAGACCGTACCGCATGTCCTCACAAAGGCTGCTCACTATCAAGCCATACCGGGCGGAGGCACTTGGTGCCTCAAAGGGTACGTGCCCCTCTCAAAGTTTAAAAATTATATTTTCATCTATAGTGTTTTGAATTCTTTTTAATATAGCCCCTAAAAAATTAAAAATGCTCCTCTCAAATTTTGTAATATTTCATTTTTACTATAGTTTTAAGAAATTTTTTCCTATAAAATTTTATAAATGCCTCCTCAAATTTTTAAATATTTTATTTTTACCTACAATTTTAAAGATCTTTTTTTAATTTTTACACACTAAAATTCTATAAATGCTCCTTTAAATGTTTATTTTGCTTTAAAGCACATTTGTAAATTTATATACATTATTCATATGTATAGAAGTCAAGTATCCTATTGTTGACTATATAAAAAAAATATTATTATGATCAACGAGTACCCCTAAATAGATTTTTTGGCTCTGCCATTGGCTGTGATCTTATCTAAAATAAGCTTTGGAATGAATAAGGATTACGAGAGAAGGGAAAAAGAAACAGATCTTTGGGAAAGGGACGGTGGAATCCCTCCAAGTTGTTTGGTTGAGTGAAAAGGAAAGAGGGAAGAAAGCTTCATATATATGTGTGTATATAAAATACAATGATACCCTTTTTCATAAAATACGAATACGTAACCAAATTAAGGTTACAGGGTAAAAGGCAATTTGGCACTTGTTAAAAGAGGGGGAGGCTGCTTCCTTCCTCCAATCTGCACGTTTTTGGACAGAACTCAGAAGGCATATGCTGGGCCTGGGAGGAAAGTCTCCCCCTCAACTATATATCCCTTCCCTCCCCTCTTTATCGAACCAAACAAACGAAAACCCTTTTCTAGCTCCTTCCACTTTTCCCTCCCCACCTTTTCACCGAACCAAACCTCTTAAGGAATTGGATGCCCTAGCTAGATTTGATATTAATTATCTTGATTTCTAATGATAAGTTTTTAAGAATGTCCATGGATCACTGATTTTTTCTGCACTAGATGGTTTATATATATATATATATATAACATACATACAAGTATTTCACATAAGATCAAGTGTCAAGAACCAAGTGACACTCGATCAGTGTCTTACTTCACTTCTCACACTGCATGGCACAACAAATAGCTAGCCACTGTAAACAACTAGCCTAACTCTGGACATAGTCAGTACCACAAATTTTATTCAAAACCAAATTAAAATAACCACAAAATTTCAAAGTCTTACCCATGAATGAATTTTGATGGCCTGCTGAGGTGGAATGTGTCTCACAAGTCCTCTACCAGCAGCAGGTTGAACTGTAGACTGTAACTTCAAAAACTTAAACGAACACAAAAAGTGGGGGGGGGGGAATTCAGATGTCCATGTTGTTCAATGAGAAAAGCATACAGAAGAAGTAGCAGTAGCATATTGACCTTCTGAGCAGACTTTGTGCTTGGGCTCTCCATCAGTCAACCCTAGCTAACTAAGACTGAAATGCTTGTATCTATATAGAACATGTGGGGGAGGTTTGGAGATTTATATATAACTCTCTCTCTCTCTCTCTCTCTCTCTCTCTCTCTGTTACCTTCTGTTGCTACATCACCAGCATGGTTCAGGAATTGCATGCTTTCTTTTACCAAACTTTCTGATTAAACCTCCCTCTCAGACTCATACCATGCATGGACTTCAAAGTTACTTCAGAGTTCCTCTTTCGATTTAATTAAGAACAATGAAACGATCCTGGTAGCTTGTCAAACTTAATTAATTTCATGTGACTATTTCAAGACATAGGATTACTTTTGTTTGTTCTTCTAAGCAATGTCCTTTGGAGGACACTCGTTGTTCTATTTAGTTTAATTTCTGTGTTTAATCGAAAGATTGCATGGTTTTCAAGTTGGGTGCTTAGTCAGTGATGTTAGGCAAGCACCATGAATTGCAAGGTATACAGTGTTTGGGTGAAGAAAATTACAAGCTTCAAATAAAGAAAATAAATTGGGCCTTACTATTCAGAAAGAAAATGAAGTCCTCACCAGAGTTTGTACTAATTAAGTTCATAGAAAAAAAATTTAATGAATAATTCAGTTCCAATGCTAAAGTCATCATGGCAAGGTGCATGGTTAAGGATATGAGAGTCTGCGGTTGATTTCTTATTATCCATCAGAATGTTCCTAAAAACAGTAATGTTCCTAAAAACAATTGAGAGTTCTGGCAGTCGCATAGGGCTGGGGTAAATAATTTGTTAGCCAAACAGCAGAATAACTCTGAAGGGAAATGACAGAGGAAACAGTTTTTTGTTTCTGTCTGGGAAGTTCATCTGTGTGTGTTTGTCCAAGGCTGCGTTTGTTTCTTGGGATAAGGCCATGGACTGGATTAGTAGTTTCGTATCTAGCCTTTATCTCACATTTGGTTGTGCAAAAGAAAGTCAAGATTAACTATCTAAATAGCACCTTTTATCCCATAAATACAGAGTAATCCAGTTCCAGGAGTAGGATAAGCAACCCAGAAAAGAGAGTTGTTTAACAGTCCATTGTCAAGCATTTCTTGTTAAGTCCCTAACACGTAACCACATGCAGCTGGGTAGGTAACCTTTCGTTTCTGGGTAGTTCTTAATTGGCTTCATTCATATAAAGAAATGGAAAAAGGGACATTACAATATATTTCATACAGTTAGGTCATGCATGATTAGGCAATTGACCTGTAAATGACAATGCTTGTATTGAAAGGTTTGTGTTGAAATCACATCCAAAGCCATTGTAAAGTGATATTTTGGTACATCATGGACACCTCTTAACTAATATGACAGCTATTTGTAAACCTGTAATACGTAGAAAGGTCTTTTGATTAGATTCACTCTTCAACTACATTGTTTTTGCATACATATTAAGCCATGGAATTGAAATCGACACACAACTCAACTCCTGTTTTGTATAATTGCTCTTTCACCTCTTGAAAATGACTCATTTTTCATTAAGTTTATCTGGAATATACAGTTCAACAGGGTTACTGGCTCTTGAGTCTAACCCAAGATTTTGCAGTTGGGTACTTGGGGTCTGTATCAAAGAACACCTTTTAATGCAAGATACAAAAATATCACGAACTGCAAATAAATATATTCTGTATTGTTGTAAAACTTAACAAGATAAAATAACTCAAAACAAAGTATAGATAATAATTATTTAAAAATTATCAAATATTTATCATATTAGTTTTTATGAAACAATTAGGAATAGATCTTTTGAACCATCCAAGATTTTATTGATAATATAGAATAAAAAAAAATACAACATGAGCTTTAAAGACTTACTTATTCTTCACTTCTTTCTATTTTTTCTATGCTTCTTCCTTTTCTATTTTCTCTCTATTCTTCCTTTTCTATTTTCTCTCTATTCTTCCTTTCTATTTTCTCACTATTATTGATTGTCTCCCGACCATTGGCTGAGCTTCTGTTTATAATTATTCGAAGTTGAGGTACCAAGTTACTTTCGTAGCGTGCAAGACTTGATTAAGTCGGTCGAAGGTATACAAATTGAACTAAATTAACTTGAGAATGATCCTAAGGTCATCTAATACATAATACTCCCCCTTAGATGACTGCAATATAATACAATATATGTTTTTTAGAGTATATTAAAACTGTCTTATTAAAACTTTGTTAGAAAAAATTCAATGGGAAAAAACTTTAGCGAAGGAAAAAGAGTACAGTACTTAACTCCCCTTATTTAATAAAAACTTGTTTACTTCATTAAATATTTTTGAGACAGCGCATACCAATGCTATGCACTAGTTTCTCAAATGTTATAGTTGGTAGTACTTTAGTAAACAAATCTGCCAAAATTATCACTTAAACGTATTTGCTGGACATCAATATCATCGTTTTTCTGGAGCTCATGTGTATGGAAGGACTTTGGAGAAATATATTTCGTTCTGTCACCTTTGATGTAGCCTCCCTTAATCTTTACAATACAAGCTGCATTATTGTCACGACCCATTTTATTATCTAGATCGAGACAAGGGGGGTTTGTAAGATAAAGATACATCATTCACATTCTATTAAAAAGATCATTACATCCTAGAGATGTTGTATGTCTAGTAGAGATTCATAACTTTATTTTTATGTACAACCCAAGTTAAATGTTAAGAGAATTTCAACCGAACTGGGGGTTCACTCGTAATTATTTCCTTGGGATCCAACTGAGTTCCATTTTCCTGAAAATGTTCCCATAAAATAAGTATGAGCTGTGAAGCCCAGTAAAAATACCAAAATTCTATAAAACACAAGTGTAAGATGCAGTAAATCTATGCCATACATATGCACCCGTTTCTTTTTATCATCATTAGGATCCCGCAAGTATATCTTGCTTGGGGCATCATCAAGCCCAGTGGGCCCACCCTTAACACTCCTTTATCTTCAAGTTTAGTGGGAGTCCACCCATGATCATCTAGCCCAGACTAAGTTAGTGAGTACTGATTTGTGGTAGCCCCGATACCAGTTGATCAGTAGTCACCCATGATCTTAACCCGGGGTTCTTTCGTTTGTCCGATTATGCCTCCCTTATTCCTCTCCAGTGATGCAATCATACAAGAGATGTATATGTGAAATAAATTAATACAAGATATAAGTTAAGCCTAATACTAGTATTAAATAATATGTCATATGATTTAAATAAACATGTATCATAAAGAATGCCCGGTTTCCTACCCTGTCGGTTTCTTGGTGCAGAAGATTCCTGCCAGTTCTTCACGTATTTTCTGTTCATGTTACCATAAGTTATATATCTATTTTTCATATAATTTACATTTATTATTATCAAGTTAGGTTGTTAGTAGTGTGTTAGCATCTTGGGTGGTACACGTCTTTGGGTCGGAACAAAATTTCCTAGTAACTTGGAATAGAAGTTATTCTGGAATTTCTTTTTCGGGGTAGCTATGAAGGCTACTCTCCTATATCTAACTCCCTTATATTTTTAAGGATTTTTTGACAAAATTCCAGAATATTCCATTATCTCTGGTATTTTCTGTGAATTTTCATGCCAAAAAGTGTAATAAATTCATGAAAATTCATAGAAACGTCGTTAGGGCCTGAAATTTGGAGGGTATCATAATCAGATATTTTTAGTGTGGCCATAAAAATTTCAGAGCCTGCCCATGTGGGACACTCCCTCGCGCGCCACCAGTTGCGCGTGGGGGAGGAAGGCATGGCATTCTTCTTCCTCCCACCGCAATTGGTCGCAATACAGCTCCATTTTCTGGCGAATTCCAGGGTTTTCCAGCCATGCATGAGAGCTCCAAGGGTCAGCAAGGTCCTGGGCTTCATGCTCATGGTCTGGGCTTGACCCATGGTGGCCGGAGGTGGCCGGACAGAGGCCAAAATGGCGGCTACATGGCGGAACCCTAGCGGTTCAGACCTGCAACTGCCATTTTGGCTGCCTTCCCTTCGTTTTTAGCCCTTGGTCTCTTCTGGACATTTGTTCCTGACCCTAAGAGGAGTCGACCCCAAGTGGTGTGACCGGCAAAGGTGGTCGGTGGCCAGAGTTGTGCCCCTAGGCAGATTTTCCGGCGAGAATTTGCTTCTAGGAGCTAGGAGAGGCATGCACAGAGACCACAGGTCTCTCTGGGACACCCATGGGTGTCCTTGAGAAACTCCCTAGCTGCTGTGACAACCCCCTAGCCCCTATTCCCACTGTTACCACCAAAACCGTGAACTCTCTTTTTCTTTTCCTTTTTCTCTCTCTCTTCGGGTTTCCACAATTTTCCGGCCATGGTAGTCTTCTACCTATTGGGTTAGTCGTGGGGGAGGTGGTAAGGAGAGGTTTATCGCCTGGGTGTGTCGTTGAGAGCCTTGGTTTCTTCTCTCTTCTTCTTTTCTTTTTCTTTCTCTCGGTTTTACTTTGTATTTTGGTTTTGGTTTTCTGCGCCAACTCCAATAGCTATTTGTAGCATCATATACTACATGTATAAGTAGCTTGTAACAGGCGTGCAAGACAGGTGTTGGTGCGCAGGATGTGCGTAGTGTGTGGTTCCATTTCCAATACAAGGAATTTAAGTCAGTTTCGTCAAAGCTTTGGTCGGTTTTTTGATGACGATCCATGACATTCGAATTGCCTACCGAATTCTAGAGCATTGTTTAAACCTTCATGCAGCCAGGTGTTATGCTAAACTAGTGCATGAATTGGCAAGGTGTTTTGATCGGGTGTAATTCCGATGGTCAGTTACCTACGTGGTCATGAATGTTTTATTTGGTTGTTTTTATTTGATATGTTTGAAGCATATTTCTGATTCCATCTCTATAAATTGTATATATATTTTATGTCATCCATTTTGCGTAGGTACAATAATGGAGTCTTGGTTTGGTTGAACCGGCGGGGCTTTGAACCAGGTTTGTTTCTATTTGATAATGCATAAAATAAATGTAATCAGTTACAGGTGTTCCTAAATATATTTATTACCTCAAATATTTATTCTAGAAAAATTACCATGGGTGTAGTAAAGAATAATTTTAAAGTCACCAGAATTTTCATGGTGTTACAATTATCCTCATATAATATTATTAAAGTATCTTTGACTGTAGATAATTCGTAGCTTTCTTAAATACATTGAATCATGGATCTTAGCTAGATGCACTTTCGGCTTGCTTCATGAATTACAATTTTCTTAAAATGATTTGAAGAAATTACAATTAATCTCTGCTTCACAGATCACCAGTTTATAGTAGTGTTACCATAAGTAAACACATACCCAGTTTAAAACCGAGCTTTATGTGGATTAGAAAGATAGTCAGCGTCTACATAGCCAATTAATTCAGGTTGTGGCTCCTTTTAATAGAATAAACGCATATCAGTTGTCCCCATAAGTAACGCAGTATATGCTTAATTCTTTTTCAATGCCTTTGCATTGGTGTAAAATTGTACCTTGCCAATAAATTGATAGAAAATGCTCTATCAGATTTTGTACAATTTGCAAGATACATAAGAGCACCGATTGCACTAAGATATGGTATTTCAGGACCAAGAAGTTCTTCACCATCTTTTCGATGACGAAAAGTATCTTTTTGTATATCTAGTGAATGGACAATCATTATAGAACTTAATGGATGAGCTATGCCGATTGATGAACAAGAATTCCGTTTGATAAGTGTTTAATTTGTAATCCAAGACAAAACTTTATTTTTCTAATATGTTTCATTTTAAACTCCTCCTTTAAATAATTAACAGCTTTAGTAATCTTTTTAAAAGTTCCGATCAGATTCAAATCGTCAACATAAACTGCAATGACAACAAATTTGGATTTTAATTTCTTAATGAAAACGCATGGGCAAATTGTATTGTTCATATATTTTGCTTTCAAGAGATATTTACGTAGACGATTGTACCACATGCCACTAAATTACTTTAACTCGTATAAAGATCTTTGAAGCTTGATTGAATACAAATTTTGTGTTTTTGAATATTTGTTTCAGGTATCTTAAATCTTTTAGGGATTCTTATATATAGATCATTATCCAATTTCCCATATAAGTAGGTGGTCACTACATCTATTAGATGCATATCCAGTCCTTCTAAGACTAATAAATTAATCAAGAATTTGAATATAATTGTATCTATTACAGAAGAGTAACTCTCATCATAGTCAATAGCAGGTCTCTGCGAGAAACCTTGTACTACGAATCGGAGTGTATATTATACTATTTCATTTTTCTCATTTCGCGTTCTTATGAATACTCATTTATATTCAACTGATTTTACATCTTCAGGTGTATGGACTATAGGTCTAAATACTTTACGTTGTGCTAGTAAGTGTAATTTTGCCTCAATAGCTTCTTTTCATTTTGGCAATCAATTCTACGTCAATATTAATCAACTATTTATAGTTCATTCTCTTCATTATTTCTGATAATACCAAGAGCTACTTCAAATGAAAATACGTTATCGACAACTATTTTATTTCCATTCTAGCTTTCTTCTATATTTATATAACTTATTGAGATCTCATTATTTTCAAGTACCATATCACTTACAGGAGATATCTCTTCAGGAGATTTCTCTTTTAAGAATTCTTCTTCAGGATTATCTTTTTCAGGAAGTTTAGACGTTGGGTTCTCTTCAGAAGCACCAACTTACTTATGCATTTTTTTTTGTGTCTTCTTTTTTTTAGAAATAGTGTCTTTTGCACTGATAAGCCTCCCACGCTTCAAGTACACTTTATATTCATTTACTGTTGTACTATAGATTGTCTTACAAGGGACAATAATACGTGCTGGAATATTAATAGCTGGTATATGTGATTTTGTCACATTCTTTGTCTCAGGGTACGCATCAGACAATTAATTAGTAATTATCTGTAAATGAATGATCCTGTAAACTTCTGATTCACATTGATTTGTTTGAGAATCAAGATGAGACAGCATTGAAATATTCCAATTGATATCTCGTTACTTTTCTAATTGCATTTTTTCTTTCCCTAATAGTGGAAAGACTAACTCATCAAAATAATAATCCGCAAAACATGTCTTGAAGACATCACTTGTTAAGGGTTTCAAATATCTAATAATAGATGAAAAATCAAAACCAACATAAATTCCAAGTCGACAATGGAAATCCATTTTAGTATGCTATGGGGGTGAAATTGGAACATATATAGCACAATTAAAAACTCGTTAGTGAGAAATATTTGGTTGTAAATCAATGACAAGTTGTAATGGTGAGTACTGATGATAAGCAGTTGGTCGGACTCTAACTAATGATGTAGTATGCAATATGGCATGTTCTCAAGTAGAAATATGTAATTTTGTTTTCATAAGTAAAAGTCGATCAATAAACTGAAGCCGTTTTGTAAAAGTTTCGGCAATACCATTTTGTGCATGTATATAAGTAATTAGTTATTCAACATCAATTTCTATTGACATGCAATAATCACTAAAAGTTTGGGATGTAAATTCTTCAGTATTTTTTAGTTGTATTGACTTAATCAGATAACCTAGAAACTGTGCCTGTAATCGAATAATTTGAGTAAGAAGTCTAGCAAAAATAATATTACAAGTAGAAAGTAAACAAACACGTGACCAACGTGTGGATGCATCTATTA